>JBBYHM010000003.1:8019373-8035551 GCA_038381775.1 Adansonia rubrostipa | reverse complement strand
TTCTATGCGGTTGGTAACCTTCTATTTATTGAGTTTACAATTTCCTTTCGGAAAATGATAAGAAAAGTTTGATGGGCGCAGGGCGTGGTAGCTTCAGCAATGGTGTTTGCAATACAAATATACGTCGTTGATAGAGGGGGACCTTTGTTTGTCTCAATGTATCTACCTCTGCAAACCTTGCTTGCCGCTGTATTGGCCACTGTTACTTTGGGTGAAGAATTCTACTTGGGAGGGTAGGTCTTAACATTCAAACTATTCATGAGTTAGATTCATACTGCAGATATATCTAGGCAAGCTCAAGCATCCAATGTTGCCTTCAAAGATACTTACTTCAATCTCTGAATTTTATAGTCGAAAATGGATTGGTTAATTTTGATTTATCTTCTTATGTTTTATATTGTCGTTTTTACTGCTAAGTAATGTTACTAAGACATTAGGTTAATTGTGTCCGATACGGATATATTTTAAGTTTTTTTATATATTTAAAAATTTATATATTTATACCCATATATAAATGAGAGCCGGATACAGGTACTTTAGAAAAATTTAGAAGTGCAAGTGATATAGCAGCTAAATCTCTGAAATTTGCAGGATAATTGGAGCAGCATTGATTATAGCTGGACTGTATATGGTTATCCTAGGAAAGACTGAAGAAAGCAAGTTTGTATCAGAAAATGATCCAATTATAGCGGAGAATAATCAAGTAGAAGATTCAGTTGAATCCTCCCTCATCCAGCCCTTGCTTCCTGGCACATCAATACCATCAGTTCAATGCCAAAAACCAGTAATCTAGCCCAGACTAATGCCATCAGGATCATGTGAAAGCAGCTGCTATTCAAATTGATGGACAAAAGCCAGATCCTAAGATATTTGGAGAGAAACAAGTATCATGAATCATGTAGTTCTTTCAACAACTACAAAACAAAACAAAAGCGAAGATATATTAAAAAAAAAAGTTTGAATTGTTTTATGATCATCATTCATCAGAGATGACATAGGAAGATGCCTTTCAGTGGAATTAATCCTTTTTTTTATTATTATTAATGTTAAAAGAAACCCAGGAGCCGATAGGCGCCTTCTCTGAGCTCCAATAGCCATTATTTTTTTGACCAATAAAATATTGGCTTGAACAACCATTTTGTTTATTATTATTTTATAATGTTAGTTAATACAAACCACTGTAGCACACTCCTGTTGCGAAACTTCTAATATTTACAGAAAAAATAAGCAACTGGACCACTGGGGCACGTTTAGATGTTCAATCCGAAATGATATTATTGTATCAAGGTTGTTTTATTGCACAAAAATACCACATTTCCTTTTTTTTTTTTTTTCTAATCATGCAATTTTATTTTTGAATAAAATTTGAAAATCCCTAATTTAAAATTTTGTAAAAAAATTTAATCGAATTAATTAAATTAATTTAATTAAAAATTAAAAGTTTGATTGATTTGTGTTTGCTTTGAAATTGAGTATTTTGTGAATTAATAGAACAGAATTAAAGTGATTAAAATCTATTTTAAATTTATATAATATTTAACTTGTTGATTCTATAATTAACCAAATCTTCTTAAATTGTAGACGATACATCCTATCTAAGTGTAACTTTAATTCGACATTATAAAAAAGAATAAAAGAATACAGAGAAATAATATTTAAGAGCATAAATATTAAACAAACAACATGATACACTGATCCTAAACCGACACGGGGCAAGGACAATCACATTCCAGTACCCAAACATACAACAAATTTGGAAGACGAGCCGAGCACCCCCCTACCCTTTTTGAGCCATCGCTGGGGCACCCGGTTCAACAACCCTATGCTGAATCTGCGTTTGCTCTCTCCGTCAAAGGTACGCTCTAATCTCTCCTTCTCTCCATCTATTTCGTGAGCTTCAGATTTCAATTTTCGAATAATCATGCTTTATCAGTTCCTAGAAAAGCTCTCTTTCTTACTCGAATTTTCGCGCGTTTCTTTTGCTTGTTGAATTCAGTCTTGTCTCCTTCGCGAATGGATGATTGATTCGGAAAAATCATAACAAATTTTAAATCTGGGCAGGAATAATCGATTTTTTTTTTTTAAAAAAAGCTTCAACATTTATAATTATCAATTGGTATACTTTTTATTTATTTATTTTTGCAATTTTAGGTCAGTTGGCAATGGAAGAACGAGTAGATTCAGATCACCAGTTAATGATGGAAGGTGGTCTTCCTTTTCCATGTAGTATGAACATTGATCCAAGAAGGGAACGGTTTCCATGCTGCATTGTTTGGACACCTTTACCTGTTCTTTCATGGTTGATTCCTTTCATTGGCCACGTTGGGATTTGCAGAGAAGATGGAGTTATTCTAGATTTTGCAGGGCCTAATTTTGTCTGTGTTGACAACTTCACTTTCGGGGCAGTTGCTCGCTATATCCAAATTAACAAAGATACGGTATATAAATTCATGTTTCAACTCTTTTTTTTTTTGGCTCTGTCAATTCTCTTTCTTCTTGAATTTCATTCATTTGCAATACGGGACAATGACATGGTAACTCTAAGTGAATTAAGAGTCCGGATATAGGATTTATTAGTTCCATTGTGCTTTACACCTTTACCTTAGATAGGGATTTGATAGGGAAGAATTGTAATAGGTTACACAATGTAAATTCCTATGCTTGTCAATAATTTGTGATTGCGGTATAGCAGGTTTGAGGGCAAAAATTTTGGAGTATTGGTAGCTAAGGATGGTGTCAATGACAGGAAATAAGTTGCTCCATTGTAGAATATAACTCGGTTTTTTTTTTTTTTTAATAATTCATAGCTGCACTTTGGTTTGGTAGATGTTTGAGCGGAAAATATGATTATCAATAGATAAGAATAGTGCCAATGACAGGAAACTGTGCGAATGCTAGCATTTCTGCTTGGTGTATGTATTTCTTTCTTAATCATTCTTCCTTGCTTAGAGATGTAAGCTTTGGAGTTTTTGCTAGGAATGCTGCATTTCTCCCCGTTCATCTGCATTCAATGGAGATCAAGAATACCAGCATGATGATCCTAGGAGAGAGACATTAACATGGGACGATGCACTAAGACAAAGCACGTTGGAGTTCCAACACCGGTCATACAGCCTTTTCACTTGCAATTGCCATTCATTTGTAGCGAACAACCTGAATAGGTTAGGCTTTCATTCTGGTAGGTGGAATGTAGTGAACGTTGCTGTTCTTATCTTCCTCAAGGGCCGGTGGGTGAGCAAAACAGCATTTTTGAGATCTTTCTTGCCATTTGTCACGGTATCTGGTCTTGGACTTGCATTTGGTGGTACTACATACCTGTTTCTTTTGGCCCTCCTGGCATCCATTCTTGTTGGTTGGTTCCTTCTTGGTACTTACTGTTTCAAGAATTTGATTCGTTTGTAGCTTTTATGTTTTTCAACTCCATTAATTTAAAAGATCTGCTTGTAATATTCATGTACTTATAGAATATTGAAATCATTGGAAAATGCTTTTAGCTGGACTAAGGCTATTACAAGGAGTCTGCACTCTTTCTGCTTTTCTTGCTGATTGAGCCTCATTCAAGTTATTGCATTTGTATTATCAAAAGCCCAATACGCATAATGATGGGTAATATTCCAATTCAATGGTAAGGCTGTGATATCTCCTATTGCATGTGATTTTTTATTTTTAGTAAAAGAATTAAGAAATAAAAAATAGTTGTAGGTTTTAAAAATTAAATTTAAAATTTATTAAATATTATTTATAAAATAATTATACGAACTAATAAAATTAAATCGTGGATTTTTATTATCTTTATGTGTAAATGGACCTTGATTTGACAAAAACGTGCCATTGCGCTGCTCCTGACATTTTTGGTTAGGCTTGGGCCTTGGTAGAGGATTACGTTTTAACCTCTTGAACATTTTCTCAGTCATTAAACCGAAAGGGCTTTCCTTTTTTGACTTTTTCAAGAACGTTCCAAGTTTTTAATGGTTTGAAGAAGGATTTTTCTTTTTCTTTTAAAAAAACTTTCTGCTTTATTATCCTTTAATTTGTTTACCAATTAAGAATATCTTAATTACATTTTTCCAATGGTTGCCTTAATTAAGTTATATTGCCATCTAATGTCAACCACCAACCATTTTATCATATTTATTATTGGGTCAAATAAAATTAAACCCTACTAATAAAATAATAGCTTGTTAAGATTGAATCAAATTAAATCATATTTATATGTAATAATTAAATTTAAATAAAAATAATTTTTATTTAAATAATAACATCAGATTAAATCAAATTAGATCATAAAATCTATTCAAAACATAAGTCAATTCAAATTCAACTTGTTAAGCTGATGAATATGGACATATGATAATCATATCTAATTAATGTTAATAATTTATTTTAATGACAAATAATTCTTTATTTGAGCATTGGGATAAGTTTTGTTTGTTTAGGTAATTTGGTTGTTGCATGAAGAGAAAACAGCTGGCGTTCACACGCAAACCAAAATAAAAACGGAATCTAATGATGCTGCCAATTCTGGAATAATCTTACGATCGTCAAAATGGATGCTTCAAAATTTCTCCTAATCTAACGGTTCAAACAATATTAAGACATTACCCTTAAAGCTCTTTAAAAAGCGGACAAAACTGCTGCTGCTGGGGCTTGTAACGTATTTTGGCGTTTCTTTGTGCGGGTTGCATGGGAATCTCCGTACGTGATTCCTTGTATCAATGGCAAAATCGTTGTTTACAGCAAAACTCTAGCCTCAATTGCTAAAAAGCTTAGTTTGCTTTTTTAACGCAGGTTGGAAAGAGATGATAGCATAGTTGTTAAAAACCTAGAAAAGCGTTTCTCGCGTGACATTTTATTTAGTATTTTAGAAGTTTTTTTCCTTTTTGTTTTGTTCTTTTTTTTTTCCTTTCAAGAACTTGGTGAAAATGGCAGCAGAGGAAGGACAAGTGATCGGTTGCCACACTATTCAGTCATGGAACGAACAGCTTCAAAAGGGCAACGAATCCAAAAAACTGGTAATTTTATATTTATTTCCAAATTTTTTTTTTCACTATATATTTTATTTGATCTTCTATTTGTGTGTGTTTGTTTCTTGGTTGCGTTAGATTTTATGATTATTTTGATTCTTCGGATGATGGGTCTGATCCATTTTCATTTGCTTCAGAATTCAAATAATCTTTATTTTTTAAATGATTTTATTGTTCTATTTGTAGGATAATTTGAGAAATGGTGGGTTTTGGATTTAGAATCTTAATCTTAAGAAAAAAAAAAAAAAACATTTTACCTTCTATAAAGCTTAAGCATTCAAAGATGAAAAGCGATTTCTGTTGTTGGTGAAGGTAGCCCTTTTTCTTTTTCTTTTTCTTGATCTTTTTTTCTTTAAAAAAAAAAAAAACTATCACTCGGTTAATACAATCTTCATCAGTCCATTTTACATGTTAATACTTGGATTGAATGGAGATTGGGTGATTAATGTTATATTCTTGATATTTGCGTTATACGAGGATATTTCTAAGGAGGTACTTAAGAAACCAAGAATTAGGCTAACAATAGATGAATTTTAAGGTCTGGCAGCTGTTATTATGATGACAAATTATGTTATTACCTGACTCTTTATTCTATGTTCCACATTTGCCTTCCATAGTCATTCGGTCTAATGAGTATAAGATACAATCTTTTGATTATATATATATATATATAGATGAAAAAAAAATAAAAAAAATATGCTTGTTTTCACTTTTGAATTCGGATGAGATTAGATGACAAATTAATGACAGATGTTGGTGGTGAATGGTGATGTTGATGTTTTGTTTCTTTGTATTCAATTTCTCTGACGCCTTTTTCATCATTTTCAACCTTTCGCTCCTTTACAAATGGTATATGAAAATTTACCTATATGGTAAAATGCAGGTGGTTGTTGATTTCACTGCTTCATGGTGTGGACCCTGCCGTTTCATTGCACCTTTCCTTGCTGAACTGGCCAAGAAGTTTCCTGCTGTCACGTTTCTTAAGGTGGATGTTGATGAGCTGAAGGTTAGTAAATGCAGAACTAAAATCACAATTCCTTGTTGTCATGGTGGTAATAATCAAGAAGTAAAAATGTCGATCGAAGTTGATTTTTTTGTTGGTTGTTGTTTTTCAGGAGGTTGCTTCCGATTGGGCCGTGGAGGCTATGCCAACTTTCATATTCCTGAAGGAAGGGAAGATCGTGGACAAGGTGGTTGGAGCAAAGAAAGATGAGCTTCAGCACACTGTGGCAAAGCATATTGCTACCAGTAGCACTGCTTCTGCTTGATTTAGATAATTATTAGTACTATCTTTCATGTTTCGGAGGAATTATTATTACAGACCTCATCATAAATAATTTTCTGCTACATCTCAATGCTAGACCTAAAGTTTATTTATTAATCTATATTATCCGGATTTTTTATTTTCTTTGAAATATTTAACCAACACATATTTGAACTTTGGTAGAAGTACACATAACCGTATTCCAACACTTATTGCTAGGTTAAACTAAACATAGATCTTTCCCTTTTTTTTTGGATGAAAATTTAGATGTTTATTAGTATATTATACAAAATTAATAAAAGCCTTTTTCATGGTTGATGTGATTTAAGCATATCTTAGAACTACTTGCCTACATGCGGATTTCATTGTCAAGGAAATGAATGTTACTTCTTCAAGGGTGACCATAATTAGAAACACATTTGACCTGGTTTGGTTGCTGCTATCTATTTCAATCTTCATAGGACCGACCATATTGAGAAACTTTTAGTTTAATGGCTTTTTGGGTACTTTGGGTATATCAGGAGATAGTCTGTGTGTATTGTCAATATCCCCCATTGACAATATGAAGATTGAGAATAAAAGGAAACAAGAAAAATCCACAGCCACTAAATGCTTTTATCCTATCTTTATGGCATTTGTTATGGACATATTCTTTACCACATTCTTAAAAAAAAAAAAAATACACAAAAGAAAAAGCACCTCTAACTAAGAAAATAGGAAGGACCAACCTAAGCACAACATTTGACATCAAATCAATAGCTTGCAAAAACTTTTAATCGCCTTAGCAACAAACATTAATTCTACAGCAAGAAGCTATTCTATCATTGTAAAACAAGAATGAAACTGTTTGTAATATCGTGGTGAATGAAGGGAACTAGTCAGAAGACCAGCCATGTGCACGGCCGTAAAAGGCAGCTGGTTTTTTCAACTTCTGCTACCGCAGGCAACTGCTGCTTCTTCCACACTGCTGTAAAATGTGCTTAATTTAGTTATAGCAAGTGCCTCTCCGAAAAGTGATGTTCTAGTGGACTTTGTTATATAAACTTCTACATAATCGCCAACAGCAGCATTCCTTTTTTCATCCACTTGATCATCTCGATCTAGCAAAGGAAGATTAACAAATGAAACTCTATGGCCTCTATCGCTTTTGCCAATAAGCTCTGTTTCCGGAGCTTTCCTGTTTGGTCCTTCAACCAGCACAAGTTGGATGGTTCCCACCTGAGAGTTGTAGCGCTGACCAGTACTCTCATGGAAAGCCTTAATAAGTTCACTAAGCCTCCTTTGCTTGACTTCTTCAGGAACGTCATCGGAGTAGTTTCGGTGGGCATGAGTTTTCTCCCTCATGCTGTATGCAAACATGTATGCCATATCATAACCAACAGCCTTTATTAGGCTTAGTGTGTCTGCATGTTCCTCCTCTGTTTCACCACAGAAACCTGCAGGGGAAACAAAAAAAAAGAAAAAAAAAACAGATAATGAGAGGACCACTCAAAAGTGCAGGCTAACATGCTTACAAGGTGATGTGTTACAGGTAGACTCACTAGACAGATGAAAGATATGAGCAAACAAGAGAACAGAAATTTTTAGTTTTTCATAATAGATTCATCGGGATGTTTAGTACCCACTATTCATCAGTGGTTATGTGCCCAGTATGCTCTCTACCAATCTTAGAATCTGAGGCTCTTTGTCAGAAGATTAAATCTAGATATATTTGAACTCCAACTTCAACACTGAATGCTTCTAAAGGAAGTATGAACTTGGCTAACACTCTTGCAACTCTAATTTTGCAGTCTCTTTCACTTGATTAAAAAAACACTGAAACAGATACCTTGAATGCAATTATTGTGGAAAAACTATTTCCCAACAACAAAAACAGTAATTTGTAATGTAATTTTCATCTCAATCAATAGAAGAGTGCTCGAAACAAGGGAAGACAAAGCTATGATACTTTCTGAAATGGATAAAAGAAACCAAAACATTCTCTGTCAAGCCACGTGAATCCACCATACTAGGCAGGACAAACGCCAAAAAAGAAAATTATCATGGCTCGATTTTGGAAGAAAGAAGTCTTCAGTCCTCACTAAGAGCTCAGCTCAATCACCATTACACCCTAATTGACACAGTAATAAGTTGTCCACAAGGCCCAACGTTACAAAGTCCCAGATGACAATGAGATCAAACAGCTGGTTAATTGCAATCCCTTATGTAAAAAGCAGGAAATTTACGTGAATTTAGGTTTTAAGAAATATTAAAGGCAGTGTAGATTGTAGAACATTAATCTAGAACCATTATGGAAGATTAATTCAGAACTCAACAGTAGCAGTTTTTAGAATAAATAATAATTGATCTTAATCCTTCATACTAAAAAGGTCAACTGCCTATGTTTCATATAAAAGTATATAACCAAAATAGTCAAACCAGAGTAACATAATAAAAACTTACCACATATAAAATCACTGCTTATTCCTACGTCTGGAATGATTCTGCGTATCTTCTGAACAAGCTCTAAATAAGCCTCTCTAGTGTATCCCCGACGCATTCTTTCAAGCACTGGGGTATTCCCTGTTTGAGCAGGCAAATGTATACACTTACATATATTACGGCGGTCTCGCATCAGATACAGCAACTCATCTGGAAAATCTTGAGGGTGTGGGGATGTATATCTGAACCTCATCTCTGGAAACTCAGTAGAAAGTCGATCTAAGAGATCGGCAAAACGCAAGCCCATACTTTTAACCTTACACCTGCTTTTAAAGCCTTCACTCAACACCCAATTATTTCCTGGTTCAACTTCTTTTGCACTTCCAGATGCATCATTATAACTATTCACATTCTGTCCAAGAAGTGTTACCTCCTTCACACCTTCTTCCCAGAGCTCCGCCACCTCCTTCGCTATAGACTCCACAGGACGAGACCTCTCTCTACCTCTAGTAAACGGAACAATACAAAACGAGCACATGTTGTTACACCCCCTCATCACAGACACAAAAGCCATAACCGCATTTTTCGAAATCCTAACAGGACTAATATCCGCATACGTCTCTTCAAGCGAAAGAAGAGTATTAATCCCTTTCTGACCATAATCGACCTCTTCCAACAACCTCGGCAAATCTCGATAAGCATCCGGTCCACATACCACGTCAACCATCTTATCAGCATCCAGAATCTTATCCTTTAACCTTCCAGCCATACATCCTAACACCACTACTTTCGGAGGGTGCAACGACCGTGATCTTCCTATCTCTACATTACTCTTCCAGCACCTCTTTAAAAACCAAAAATAATTAAGCCTTTGCCACACTTTTTGTTCAGCATTGTCCCTTATCGCGCAAGTATTAATAAATATAATCTCTGCACTCTCAGGAGCTTCAACCGTTTCACTATATCCAGCATTCTTCATAATTGAAAGCACAATTTCCATATCATTTATATTCATTTGACATCCATAAGTCTCATGATAAATTCTGCCTTTTGAAGCAACTTCGGAAACTGGTGCATCACTGGACAAAATACTAAAAACCCAAAACAAAAAATAAATAAATAAATAAATAAAATTGAGGATTGGAATTTATCAGATACTTAATAAAAATTATTTTTTTTCTATATTGTACATTTAACTTATTATTTTCACGCATAAAAACAATTCCTTTCATAGGAGAGATCAAACATGACGCCAAAAAAAAAAAAAAAAAGAAAATAAAATGATTGACTTACGCGGGCGGTGGTTGGGAGGCAGTGAGGGAAGATTGACCGATGAAGTGACGGAGAGTGGGGGCATCGGTGTTGAGGAGGTGGAGAGATTGAAAGAAGCTTCTGGAAACAACCAGAGCGAATGATTTTCTAATTGGCCTGTGCGAGAAATGGCGATGAGAATTGGAATGGGAAGCGAAAGGCTTTGAAGAGAAGAATCTAAGAGAGTTAAAGCAGCATCGTCGATGAATTCTGATGGAGCAGCCAGGCTGACTGAACATGGAGGCCATTTGGAAACACTTCTTTGTGTGACTGCTCTGCATTTGCTTCTCCAACGCAACTGCAGCCAGCCGGAGAGCGGTGAGGGGAAAGGCTCGAAACGCAGCGTTTTGGTCTCAGCAAAGTCGACCTGTCGTGCGTGTGTGACCCAACCCCAAGAAATACTACTTTATTGATCCGATTTAATTTAATTAAAAAAATTTAATAATTTAAATTTGATCAATTTAAATATAAAAATAATTTAAATTGAAGATAATTTTGATTTAAAATAATTAAATCTGATGAATATGAATATTATATTTAATTGATAAAAAATTAAATTTAATTAATTTAAATTTAAAATATTTTAAACTTAAAATAATTTAAATTTAACAAAATTAAATTAATTTAAATCTAAAAATAATTTAATTTAAAATTAATTTAATCCGTTCATATTAACGTATCCGCGGGTGGGGTATTTATACTCTGTTAGATGAATATAAATTTGTCAAGAATGCATAGGGGTATTTATGGTCTTCAAGTTGAAACTATATATTTTAAGATTGGGTGTCTAACTACAACGTTCGCGGGTTAGATTGGCACAACGAGCCCGTCAAGGTGGAAAGATAACTACAAATGGAGAAGTTGAGAGCGACACGCAATCTCCGGCGATCATTGAAATCGATTCTCAACCGTCGATTGAGTTCTGTTTCAGGTATCATCTGCTGCCTTCGGCTCGATTCCTTCTAATTTCGAACCGCTCTTTTGAAAATTTTGAGTGTTGTTTTAAAATTATTATTGTGCTTACAGATCGCTCTGTTTTTCAACAGATTTTACGTATTTTAATGAAAAAAGAAGTTCTCAGGCGAGCTTCAGTCCTATAAGTGATTACAAAAGTCTTGGAGAAGTGAATGCGATTCAAAACAGACGTTTCAGTTCAGCGTCGACACTTGTTCAGAGAAATCCTTCGTTTTCGACGTTAAATTCCGATGACATTAGTTATTTTAAGCGGTTACTAGGAGAGAAAAGTGTTATTCAAGATGAGGATAGGCTTGAAACTGCAAATATTGATTGGATGCATAAATACAAAGGCTCCAGTAAGCTTTTACTTCAGCCTCGAAGTACTGAGGAGGTTAGCTTTTTGAAATTTCTCTCGTTCATCTTTGTTATATCTTCTTCGGTACTAAAATGAGGTCTTGTTATATATTTTTATATCCAATTTTATATTTCAGGTATCAAAGATTCTTAAGTATTGTAATTCAAGGTGTTTGGCGGTTGTTCCTCAAGGGGGAAATACTGGTCTTGTCGGTGGGAGTGTGCCCGTTTTTGATGAGGTAATTCCAATTTTTTCCAATTTTTGATTAATTGTCTATTTTCTGATACTCTTCTTGATGGATGCTTTCTTCTTGTCTTGTATTTTAATTGATTGCTGTTGCTGATATAATTGTTCAGGTGATTGTCAATGTTGGTTCAATGAATAATATTATAAGTTTCGACGAGGTATGCTTTTATGTTATTCCTCTGTTTGTTTCTCGCTTATTCTGTTTCTTGCCAAGAATAGACAGTAAGACACATATGGACCCTTTCTTTTTTAATTAAGATTTCTGCAGTTTGGATCTTAATTAACAGAACTCATTACGGACCTTATGAATATCATTATTGGAATTTATGAACAGAGAAGAAATAGCACCTAGTAATAAAATCCTTGTGGTATAAGACGTCAGATTATATTATTATCGTAATATAAAATTATAACTAAATATCTATAGGTCCTAATTAATCCTGATTAATTTAGAATTCTTAATGAAACAACTTTATAATGGACAAGAAAACTCTCCAGTCTCTGCACCATACATATGAAAGATTTTTGTATGCTATATTTCAGGTCAGTGGGATATTGGTATGTGAAGCAGGGTGCATATTAGAAAATCTTATCTCTTTCCTGGAAAACCAAGGGTAATTGCTCGCTACTGTCAGTGTCTCGTCATTCTTGATGGACCTGTAATGTTGTTTGACTCTAAATGCATAAGCACACCCCTGTCTCGTATATCTGTGGATTTTAATCTGTCTTCACTCATGCTATATGCGTATATGCTTTATTTCAGATTTATTATGCCTCTGGATTTAGGTGCGAAAGGAAGCTGTCAAATTGGTGGAAATGTTTCAACTAATGCTGGTGGTTTGCGTCTTGTACGTTATGGTTCACTTCATGGGAATGTACTCGGTGAGAAATCTGCTTGTTGATTGGACTTTGAATTGTTTTCTTAAATTTCCCCCTTTTTGGCCCCTTAATACCTGCAGTAAAAATGCACAGAAGTAAGGTGGGTCTGCCAATCAGAAAGGAAAAATGAAAAAGAGGCTGCTGATGTTACGCATAGTACTCCTGCTAATAAGAAAATTTTAGGCTGTTGCATTTCATCCAGCTAGTTATATGAGGTTATATCATAATTTCTGAAGCATTATTGCAGAGCTTCATTGTTCTATAGGTGGGGTTTGGTGACTGATAGCATTGTGTATAAATTATGAACTATCTTGATGAATGGTAGCCTTAACCTTGTCTGGGCTTCATTGAACAATTTGCATTGATTTATCCTGTAGGATTATGTGTCCTAAATTGCAAATCTAAATGGTAAACAATAAAAATAAAAATGTCTATTATGTACCTTATGTTATATTCCTATATTCTGTCATAGGAGATATGGCCATTTGTTGTTGTATTTCAGGGTTTGTGATTTATGGATGCCTATACTAGTCTCAAGAATTTGCGGTTTTTGAAGCTTATTCTTAACAGGAAAAAGAAACATGAATCTCTGGACATGGATTAATGTTAATGGTGGAATGATGTGGAAGAAAAGATCTTGAAGTTGAAGAGCTGAATAGTCTAACCATTTAGCAATTACTAATATGTTGACTATTCCAGTATTCAAAGACCTACTGTCAAATTATCTTTCAATTTTTGATAACATAGATCTTCAGAATTTGTTTTGCTAATGCCAGTTTTAATTGGAGCATGCTTTTCCCATAACCTTGTAGGTCTTGAAGCTGTTTTAGCAAATGGTGATGTGCTTGATATGCTTGGGACATTGCGTAAAGATAATACTGGTTATGACTTGAAGCATTTGTTTATAGGTGGGCAACTTATGATTAGTAGTGGATTGTTGCAAGTATATTTTTCAGTAGAGTATTCAACTTCCTTTATATATATATATATGTTTTTTTTATAATCGGTGTAGGAAGTGAAGGATCTCTGGGAATTGTAACTAAAGTTTCTATACTGACCCCTCCCAAGCTGTCTGCAGTAAATATAGCTTTTCTTGCATGTGAAGATTATTCTAGCTGCCAGGTCCGATCTGCTTCCAGGATATCATTTCTTGGGATCAATTTCTACTAAATTAATCCAGAATAATAGGATAGTAGACATCATTGTTATCTGCTTACCATTTTCCTTTTTCTGTTTTTCAGAAACTTCTCATGGATGCAAAAAGAAAACTAGGGGAGATTCTATCTGCTTTTGAATTTTTGGATAATGAGGCAATGGATTTGGTTAGTTTTCTGTGGCATATTGAAACTCTTTTCACCTTCTGTGCATCGTATTATTTTTGCTGCTAAAGTCTTTTCTTTTGACTTTCATATATTGACTAGACTAGGTTGCTGAGAACTGTTTTCCTGATTTATTAATGTACAGTCCTATAAGCCTAGTTTTCTTTATGTTTGAATGAAGGTTGGAATAGGAGCATTGCTATTTTTTTTTTTACTTTCTCTATTTGCTTCCTACTTATTGCATTATATCTTCCAGGTTTTGCATCATTTAGATGGAGTTCGGAATCCATTACCTGCCTCAATGCACAACTTCTATGTTCTGATTGAGACAACGGGCAGTAATGAATCTTATGATAGGTATCTTTGTCGATTGGTTCTTATTGATGTATTGATACTAAAGTTGCTCTTTATACATCTTTTCACTGTCCTTTATCTCCAGCATTCATAATATAAGAGACACACAAACTTAATTGAAGATCGAATGATGATTGCAAGACCAAATTGCTGAAATTAATTATCAGATTGAACTTACCTCTTGAGTTGAACCTCTTTTTGGACTTTTGGGTACCTGATGCTATCAAATGATCTTTCATTAACCAATTTACGGACAGAAAACATATGTATTCAGTTCTTATGATCTCGGGCTTCTCTTTCTGAATGAAAGATAAAGAAAAGAAAACAAAGATAACTAGATGATTATAAAATTTTTTTTGGATTCCTGCTTGTATCTTTTTTCAGCTATCGGCCCCCATAATATCTCCATGAGTTTACAAATTATAAGAATTCCTGCAGGGAGAAACTTGAGGCCTTCTTACTTAGCTCAATGGAAGGTGGTTTAATTTCTGATGGTGTTCTTGCACAAGACATAAACCAAGCATCCTCGTTTTGGCAAATACGTGAGGTTCACATTTCGATACCACATATCTCTTCCTGCATATTTTTTTAATTGATAATCATTGGGGATGCTTCCAAGCACTTATGCAAGGAGTTCGTTGTAAGATTCCTTCTCTTACGGTGCAGGGTGTGCCAGAAGCATTGATGAAAGCTGGTGTTGTTTACAAATATGATTTGTCATTGCCTGTCGAAAAGATGTACAATCTTGTGGATGACATGAGAGTAAGACTTGGTAAGCAAGGTTTGTTATTGTTACCATCTGTAAAATACTTTCTTTCCTAACTGGTGAGACACATCATGGCTTTGTTTTTCAAGTAATTTAGTGTGATTTTGTTATTAGTAAATTACTTGTCCCAGCATTTCACAGAATAGAAATATTTTACAAAATCCACTCTTTATCTGCATCTTAAAATTTTAAGGTAACTCGGCGAAAGTAGTTGGATATGGTCACCTTGGGGATGGAAATTTGCATCTCAATATTTCTGCTCCACAGTACGAAGATTCGGTAAGGTCCTTCTTTAAAACTTGGAGAATGCTTCCATACTTATATTAATCATTGCAATATTGCACAGATTTTAGAACAAATTGAACCCTATGTCTATGAATGGACATCAAAGCACCAAGGGAGTATCAGTGCTGAACATGGCCTGGGACTGATGAAAGCCAACCAGATTTATTACAGCAAATCTCCTGAAACTGTGAGTTTTCCTCTAAACGCAAAAATAGATGCTACAAATTTCTGTTTGCTGGTTTCTGTTCTTGGAGCTCATAGTTGCTTTCAAGAGAGTGTCTTAAAGGAGAATCTGTTTGTATAGGTACAAATAATGGCTTCCATAAAAAAGTTGCTTGACCCGAATGGGATACTCAATCCATATAAAGTTCTTCCGCACTCACTCAATTCATAGAGCTTGGTCTGAAAACGACCATGACCATGGAGTCTTTACTTTTTTCCACGTTCAGTGTTACCATTAAAAGGGATTTCATAAAAGTTTAGAATATTCGAAGAATAAGATGTCATGATGGAGGTGAGCTGAAAATGGGGAAAAGTGGAAGCCTAATAAGCAATTTTCATGAAGAATATTTATCTGGCAAACAAAGGGCATCGCTTCTGATATATTACACACAGAAGTTGGTAAAGAATAAGTTGACCTTTGTTGCAGCAGCAAAATGTTTATTAAGCTTTTTTTTTCCCCCCGTAACGTCATATTCAAATATTGCATTCAATTGAAAGAAGCTGATGTTGTCTTGAATCTTTCTTAATGTGTGCCGATCAAAATTGGGTGGTTTATAGGCCGTTTTTTTTTTTTTGCAGCAAACAAGTTGAAGTTCCAACCTGGCGCCCAATAAATATTTTGCCAGTTGCATCATTCATTTACATCTAATCACCTCTCGGTTTTCCTTTAATGGTCTACCTTTGTTTCCCACTAGTGTGAACCACGTAAGTTAAATGAAGGATGGGTCTCACGTCGGTTCAAATGAGACAGCAAGTTTAATCAAAATTTTTTAAT
>JBBYHM010000003.1:8009007-8019273 GCA_038381775.1 Adansonia rubrostipa | reverse complement strand
TTATACACAGCTTAAATTTAGCTCGATTTGGTTTGACGGCACCTTTTTTAAGTTTGACATCTGAAATGAAAAATGCTGTCTGGGTGTCCATTAATTTTTAAACGAATGTTGCAATGCAAAAGCGGAATATATATATATATATATTTGTAGTGGGCTTGGGATTTGAGTGGCAAACGCATATGTATCTTTATCCGAAGGGACATAAAATAATGAAATGCAAAGGAAAAGCTTTGAATTTGAATAAATCAGAATACACACACTTGAGGAATGAGTAATGAAGGAGGTGGGTGGGGTTGCTTTGTCCTCGTTGACCTGGATAAGAAGGAATTTGCAGCATTGATCTATAAATTAAAAGGGTTTTGCTAGGAATGCTTTTAAGATTCTTTTAGAAGTTAGTTAATATTTTTATTTATAATCGTAAATACTATATATGTATATATGTATATATGTATATATATATATATATATATATTAATATAGTCATTAATAATTATATCGTTGCTCTATCTCCGTCTCGCCTTGGGCTTTCGAGTTTGTCAAATAGAAACGAAAAAATAATTAATAGTCACTCCGTTCCTCTTTCCCGCGAACTCTATTGGTTTGTTGATTACATATAATTTTTATTTTCTTCGAAAGAGAGGGCCCAAAAACAACACCCAAAGTTCACAAAGCATGACCAGCTCATCTGCCTCCACTGGCAAGGTTCTTCATCTCTCTCTCTCTCTCTCTCTCTCTCTCTGCTTTTTTCTTTTTTGATTTGGATTAATTTTTGGGAATTTGATTTGGTGTTTAAGGCGTTGAGTAAAATAGCCTGCAATCGGCTTCAGAAAGAGCTGGTAGAGTGGCAACTGAACCCTCCTTCTGGTTTCAAACACAAAGTCACCGATAATCTGCAAAGGTAGTAGTACTACTACTACTACTCTTTGATTCATTCATTGCTTTCTTTCCCCTTTTTTTCATTCATCTTCTGCTTCACGCCATTGATTTCTTTTTTTTTCCCTAAAAAAATGGATTCTTTTTTTTTAATTTTTATTGTTTTGTTAAAAAAAAAAAAACCAATTAAGATGGGCAATTGAAGTAAATGGAGCTCCAGGAACTTTATACGCTAATGAAACCTATCAGCTTCAGGTGGATTTCCCTGAACATTATCCCATGGAATCCCCCCAGGTTTTACATTTTTTTTCTTCATTCAAAACCCTTTTCTGCAAGCTTGTCTCTCCCTTTTTTTTTTAAATAATCTCTTTTTTTCTTGTCTTTTTTTTTTTCTGGGTTATTATCGTTGGCAGGTGATATTTCTTAATCCGGCGCCTCTGCATCCACATGTTTATAGCAATGGCCATATTTGTTTGGGTAATAACTGATATTAGTTTACCATAAACTGCTCTGTTTTTTTAGTGATTTTCGATTTCTCATAGGTTTTTCATAGATTTTTATTTTTGTTTCTTTTGTGTGCAATTGGTATGTCGTGATCTGGTTTGTCTCTTTGCTTTCACCTTATTCTTTATCTACTTATCAGACAATTTTTTCGATACCATTTCCTCAGTACTAATTTGTTGTTACTTTTAAAAGTGTTTTCCTTCACATTCTTAAAAGGATCTTTGATGGTTATGTTAAGTGAGACTATTTTTACTGATATTTAGAAATTATTGTATCATGTATCTATCTTCCTATTCTTTTCACCTAAATATATATGACAAAAGTAGTGTTTAATTTCTACGTCTTCAAATATTCAATGCAGTAGTGTATAATAATAGGGAAAATAAAGGGTAAAAGAATAAAGATGCTTGCCTTTAGCGGGCAGTATATATGTTCTTTCCTTTGTTATGAGCTTTGCAACGGTTAAAACCGAAAATGATATTCTTTTATCATGTTTTCGATGAAAGGGGAATTTGAAGAACTACAATCTTAGCTTTTCCACCTCCTTGTTCCTGGCTGTGGTAGCAGTCATAGCTTTTGGGAAATGAACCAAGGATAATGTTTTTGTCTACTTCCTTTGCTGTTTCAATATTGTTTGCTAAATTCAAAGCAGAATTGATTTTGTTAATTTAACAAATGTTTGTAAAATTCAGATGCTTTCTCTCTCTCTCTCTCTCTCTCTCTCTCACAAACACTTGTACGTACACATGCACATGCACATATGCATACGCTTACATTGGTAATAGTGCTGCTGAATTTCCACTTGTTTGTGTTTTACCTATGTTTTTATTTCATAACTTGTAACAAGATAGACATAATACATGACTGTTTTATTGTATTTGTAGATATCTTGTATGATTCATGGTCACCAGCCATGACAGTTAGTTCCATATGCATCAGCATTCTCTCCATGCTGTCAAGCTCAACCGTGAAGGTCCGAACTTTGAATATACATTCAATTGACTTTCTGGGTGCTTTCTTATTCTACTATTTGTCTTCATGCCATGCTTGTACCACTTCTTTGTCACACATAGAGTAAAATAAACTGCCAATTTTATTTGGGGGCAAAATTTTCTGAATTGAAACGAGCATAATAATTTTGTTGTAAATAATGGGCATTCTCTAAATGATTTCAGATAAGATGACGTTATTGCAAATGTGAGGGGATATTTCTATCTTATTTTTGTTTCTTTAAATCTGCAACACCTTAATACTTTTAATAATGCTTGCAGCAATGTCCTGAAGACAACGATCGCTATGTAAAGAACTGTAGAAATGGCCGATCACCCAAGCAAACCAGGTGGTGGTTCCACGATGACAAAGTTTGATTGCAAGAGCATCCTCCTCGTCGGTTAGACTAATAACTAGAATAGACAAACAGCTTCCTCTTTTGTAGGAAGACGTAAACAAAAGGAGAAAGCATTTTCCCAATCGAAGTTAAATGCTCAATAACTCGTGTAAAAGGTTATGGCTGGTATTTCGTAAAGAAAGAGAAAAGTCGGTCTTTTGATATCAACTTGTAAGGAACAAGCTCACTCCTATAATGGTGTTTAACCCGTGGGAGCGATGCTTGGTGCTCTGTAAGCACACGAACAAGAAACTTTATCTTTCTGGAAACTATTTTCTCAACTTTGAATATACATTCAATTGACTTTCTGGATGCCTTGTTAGCCAGTGCCAATGCTCTGGCTTTTGTTCAATGATGAAAGGATTCTGTTTCCGTTGCATGTTGGCAGAATGGATATTTATAAATATAAATGACAAATTATCCAAAATGTTGACTCGATATCAGATACCATTATAGATCAGTGTTCAGAGTAAATCCTAAAATGGTTTGAAATCGAAATACATGGTGAATCATGCATTCTCACGCCTAACCGAAAAGCGAGGGACCGTGAATACAGTGACTCACCAATGGATCAAAAAAAAAAAAGGGATATTGCTACGTATAGCAGAGCAAGGGACAGGATCAACAAAATATGGTACTCATGGCGTCACCATGTCACTTTCTTGGCTAGCCCTGGGCAACCATGTAGTTGCTCCTGATTCGAGAGGCTACTGAGACTCGGATTCGCCACTTATCCCTAGATCCTACACTGTTTTGCTCCTTGTTTGTAGACAGCTTCCATTGTTTCATCTCCGATCCTGCGTGTAGCTATTTCATATTTCACAATTATGCAAAAAAAATCTGAAGATAGCAAAAATTGATAATCTTCACATCAATAACATTCTTTGGTTCTACTTCTCAATCACTATGTATATCATAGTGGAGGGTAAACAATAGATGAATGTAAAGAATAACCAAGGATAGAACAAATGTCTTTTTCAATCTTTCCTCCTTGTCGGTCTTAACAATTTGAGTACATTCTCGTAAACAAGAAATGTTATTGATGAAGCAGGAACGTTTTTCAGAAGGTTTGGGGTGATGCCCTTGTAAAATCCGCGAAAACCCTCAAACCTGCAAGTCCACCGGATACAAATAAGATCAACTTACAGAGGAAGGAAATAGCAACAAACAACATTCTCACAACATTCTCAGTGCTTAATACAGATTAAATTTTATCCTCAGCAATAAGATGGTAAATTTTGGTTTCGATATGTTCTGACCGTGCGGTTTCCTTCACAACATGCCAACTACTCATATATCTTGGAATTCCATCCTCACTCGGTCGTTGCTGAAAGAAAAAAAAAAAAAAGAAGGTAATTTCAAATTACAGCTTTTATAAGAACCAACAGTAAGTAGTAGATTATCTCAAGTCAACTTCACTCTCTGTCCGATTTATTCATTAATGTTTAAGGAAATATCCATGCAGCCTCATGACAGCTTTGTTTATTCCTAATTAAAGAATTTCGACAAGCAATTGCATTCATAAATGAAAGGTGTTAATTTCTCCTTTACCTGTGATCGAGTTCGAATAACCTGAAAAAAAAAAAAAAAAAACCCATGTAAGGCACAATGACCGGCCAGCTGAGAGAAGATGAATATATACAAAGACTTCAGACCAGTTACAAGGATGCATACCTGAAATGGATATGTAACAAGAATGGCAGCAATTTTAGAAGACCCCCCCAGCAGAGCATAATCAAATGAGTTCTGCAAAAAATGATAGGGATTTTTAGAATAATTATAAATTATAACCATCTCAAATGCTCGAACAACAAGGACACTGAAAAAGATCTTAATAGTATCATTTTCAAACTATCAAAGTCAGCATGAGGGTTATAACAGAAAACAATTCATGTATATGAAGCTACAATTGATGATTCAATTGTAGAAATTAACTTGTTCAAAGACTGTTTTTTGAATAAAAACTCAAGTAAATGATGAAATATCTCCGGATTTATTTGAGTTTGTTGGACCGTTATGATCGAGAATACAATACATATAGACACTCACTGGCATACTGCCAGTCACAAATTTATACATCAATTGGTATGCATCAATCAACATATATTCTAAGGTAAATCCTAAGTTTAGAAAAACGAAACTGCAATTACATACCAACAAATTACTGGCACTTTCAGATTTCTGTTTTTTCTCTTTATATTCAATCATTATCCTGCGAAGTTCCTCATATGCTGTGAACTGAATAGCTCCATTAGAAACCTGCTAAAGTCCAAATAAGTGCAGTAAATTCCAAATGTATAGGGAATATGATCCGCTAGACCACCACTATTTAAACAACTTGGTAATATTAAGCTCTGAGATATTCAAATGTTGAAAAAACCCACATAGTAATGTAAATAGCAGGAGCAGAAATATGAATAAAACAGCCAGCAAATTACCATCAACAGACCAGGGCCAAGTCCTTTAAAGAGTGCAGTCCATCCTTCCTCTCTCAGAATGGTTCTTAAGGCATCTGAAATAATTCATACATAAAACAACATTAAGGAACAAGCAGGAACAGAAAAGGACATTAAATACACTGGAAAACCATTTTCTATGATTAAAATTCTAGGTGAAAAGAATAAAGGCACAAAAGTGTGTTCATCTGAAAAATATAAACACCTCTTGATCATCTATCATCTTCACAAAGGGCTAAATTCGCAACAATGAGAAAATCATGTCCGTTTAGTATAGTTTAATCATTGATAAAAATATCAACCGGCACAAAAATTTACAAAGAAAAAGGTGTATCTTCTAAAATTCATGAAATTGACTTTTCTGCAGGACCATTGATATCGAACCTAATTGCTTGCTAATACTTGGAGTCAGAGTTACTATGGGTATGAATATCTCAGAGCACATTACTAGCAGATTAACGTAACATGAAGAGCATACCATAAATGCCAGAGTAACGTTGACTATGATGGAGAGGATTCTGAAGCTGCAATCTTGTTTTTATAAGCCAAATAGGATTTGTGCACAAGGAAACCTGAAAAGGCCAGAAGATTGAAATTGTTAATAGAATAAAAACAGTACCCTAACTTAATTAACTACAATTAGAGACCAATCAAAACCTAGCATCAGGGGTGAGAATATGAGTACATGACAAATTTAAACCAAGACAACTCAATCAGCATCTAATTGCATCAACATCTAAAATGCTAAAACTTTGATTGACAATTCTTTAAAACACTTGTAGTGACGTGCTATTGACAGTTAGCATGTCAGACCACGATACATGCTGCAGTAATCGACACATCCTAAAAGATTTTAAGCTTGGTTCTCACTAAATTTTACTGTTAAAAGAAAAATCTTTTTGAGTCTTTTAATATCAGCTGTCCATTTTGATACTATTAATAAGTATGAAACTTCCAAGTTTCCTTCAAGCCATATTATTAGAAGTTTATATACTCACCAAAGCTCCAGCTTCTGCAGCAGATGCAAGATGAAGAGCAGAGCTTAGCTTCTCCTCTCCGTTTTTCGAATACCTTTGTTTAGCTCTGCCATAGCTACAAATAATAAAAGAACATTTTTCAACAAATCAAAACATATTAGCTCTTCTTTTCCCCATTGCATATTAAAAGCAATCTATTCACTCCTACTAATGTACTGTACTAAAGCGGTTGAAAACAAATAAAGCAAAAGGAAAAGTTTGTAACAAGTAAATTTGTAGTGGCACTTACAAGAAGAAATATAAACCCCATGAAACTGTGGATCCTAAAACTGCAGGAAAGAAGCCAGCATAAAGCCCTCTCAAACCCTAATGACCAACTCACCAAACTGTTAGCATATCAAAAGAAAAAAGAGGGCAACAAAGATAAATCATAATCTCCAATGAAAGTTAGAAAGACACCGACTTTACATAAAGACAAAAGAAAAAGAAAGTACCTAAGAATACTTAAGTTTTACATATATATATATATATATATATAAATAATCATATAATTTTGTGATTATATGACTAATTCAGTAGCTTCAAGCTAATAGTTAAGCATTACAATTTGATAAGCTAAACTAACAAGAAAAAGGGACGCAGAAAAGGGAAAACAAAGTGGAAAGGTGCGAACCTCTAAGCGAGTAATGGTAAAAATGGCGTGGGCGGTGTTCTTGTACGTCGGGAAATTGGTGACTCGACCATCGTTAACTATATAAAACTCGATCCAATCAGCACCCAAAAAAAAAAAAAAAACTGAAACTGTTTGACCACGCTATGCAAATATGGAGACAAAGACAGAGAGATGGAAGAAAAGAACGACCTTGAAATCTCGTACGGACGATGTCCAGAGGGTACATGGCGGCGACGGTAGCGAAGCCCGCCACCGCACCGGCGGTTGCATTTTCCCATTGCCACTGTGATTGTGACATTTCATTTAAAAAATATTTTAAAAAAAGCACTGGCGGTTTCCAATTACTGCGATACGAGCAGCTAGAGAAGCGGCAAGAAAAACAGACTGGGAACCTCGACCGTCGGTCCAAACTGGCGCCACCGTTATTTCTGGTTCATTTATTTATTTAGCTCGAAGAGAAGGGCGCAGTTAAATTGGCGTCAGGACTCAGCAAGACAGAAGGAACCAGGAAACTAGGCCTTCCGTTTTTTAACTCTGTATTGACAAGTTGGCCCAAAGAGAAATGTTCTTAGATCTTGTCGGCCCAAGACAAATATTTGGTTCTTGTCGATTCAAGACATTAATTTTGATCGATAAGAATTAGACTTTGCACATGATAATTTATATTTTTATATTATATTTATATATTTTATCATATATAATAATATTTAAATTTTTTTTATATTTATATTAATTTTAATACGTTTATAATTCATATTAAATAATTTTTGAAAATGTATTTATATCTTACCGTATTTTTTTCACTTTATAATAGCATATTCGTGTAATCATGTCAAATATTGCTAGATGTCAATCAATCATTTTGTGCGTGTAGTATTTCATTCTATTTTTTTCCCATAGAAGTCATGTAAATATACACAAAAAAATGTATTAAAATTTCTATTCTAAACACGAATATGATATAAATATTAAATACATTGCGTTAATCATATTTAAATACGTCATCTCGTGTTTACTATTTTGTTTGTGTGTGTATTAAATGCGCCGCATACAAACTTATCTTGTTTGCTTCCTGAATGCCTAAACTCAAACAATTAGCAACAGAAATGCGTCTACCGGGAAAACATGATTGTGACCATCATTCCTGCTACTCAATTTGCTTCCTAAATGCTGAAAAACATAAAAAAATAAAAATAAATGTTATAGGTGAATTGAACACATAAACATGTTCTTCCCCTTATGTTTCATGATCCGTATTAACTGGTTTAAGTACAAAAATAAAAACAACTTTCGACAAATACACTTATGCAATGAGGAACATCAAATAGACAACTCCAGTCTCCAATGATTTTTTCATTTTTTACATTATTTGAGATTAATTTCAGGATACAAACTTATTAAAAACAGCAAACAATCACTGAAAGTTAGTTCTACGACAGGTGGTTTAGAATCATTAGGAAATCATCGCGAAGATTTGATGAAAATGTAAACATAATATAAACTCAGTTGCGCCTGCAAATAAATTTTTCCAAAGAATGTTCTAACTTTATGAAGAATCCTCCCAAAATTGATTTCCTTCGCCTAACACAGTAATCCTAAATGCCTTGCACTTCCTTCTTCTTTGCCCCATTTTGCTTGGAGACCGTCTAGCAAAGTTAAAAAGGAAAAAAGAGAAAAAAAAAAAAAAAAACCAAAAACAATTTGCTACTGAAATTGCATAACATAATCTTACCAATATAGTAGAACAGTATCAAATTTTAGCGTAGAAACTAACAATATTCCCCATAGTTCAACTAAATACTCATGACTTCCATTAATAATCACCTTCTTCCTCTTTTTCCATGGTTGTCTCTTGACCATGTTATAACCAATGTTGTAGCAGGCTTCTGCTTCATACATCGTTTCCTATATCGTCACCAAATGCAATCTCTACTCAAGGAAACAATAATCAGAAACTTGTACTCTAGATCTCATTAACTAAATCTTATATCACAATAACTAATACTAATATTCTTGGTTTCTAATTATCAACATGCATAAAGAAACACGAACAATAGCAAGCAAAAAGCTAACTGCGAGATTTTTGTTCCCAAGTATATCGTTGATCTGTTCACGGAAAATATAAAATTTGCAAAGAAAAGCAATATAGTTGATCTAGAACTACATAAAAATTTCCACCCTCTCCCGTTCAAAGTTTCGCAGGGTTAATTTGCTACCATTTATAATGATAAACCTCTTATATAGCTATTGCTACTATTCCAGAATATAGTGGATAAAGCAAACTAACAGAAGCAACTTTGTTGAAGAACTAATGAACTTCTGCCCTCAGTCATCTGTTTCTACGCAACTATGAAAAGATGAGACTTTAATAAGTCATGAAATTATAAATACAAAACTTAACTCAGATGATCAGAGCTTAAAAAAAGAAAACCAAGACCCCATTAGAAAATGAAGAAGGAATGGCCAAAATTCCCCTACCTCACTCGATGGAGACTTTAGCTCCAACCTCCTTCATCTTCTGAATAATCTTCTCAGCTTCCTCTTTGGTAACCCCTTTCTTCAACAAAGTAGGCGCTTTTTCCACCAAATCTTTAGCTTCTTTCAACCCCAAATCCGTAAACCCTCTAACTTCCTTAATCACCTTAATCTTAGCCGCCGCATCAAATCCTTCAAGCTTGACATCAAAAACCATCTTTTCCACCTCCTTCTCTTCGCCTTTCCCAGGTCCACCAGCCCCACCTTTCGCGGCACCTTTCATGGCCCCACCAAATCCCATCCCGGGCATCATCACTGCCATAATTGGCATCTCTTTAATATCCAACTTTTGGCGGAGGACTTCGGTCAAGTCCATGACTTCCAGCAGAGTCAAACCGGAGAGTTCATCTACAATTGCGGCGACCTTTTCGGACGGAGCTTGTTTGGGGGATTCTTGTGATGGGGTGAAATAATTTCTTGAGAAAATAAGGTTAATGTTGTTTGAAGATTGGATCGAAGAGAAAATGCTTGGCTTTTGATTAAGGGTTTTCTGGATTCGAGTTAATTGAGAAGAAACAAACCGCAAGTTTCTCATTTTCTTCTTTTTTTGTTTTAATTTTGGGTTTTTTTTTTTTTCTGTTCATTGAGATCATGGAATTGCAAGGAAATAAAACTATGAAAGATTGCAGAGGGTTTAGGCATAAGCCCCAGCGGTAAAAACGGGTCGGTTCAGTTTTGGGCCTAATGTTCAACCCAAACTATTCAGTTTAAAAGATGTGATTGTAATTAGTATCCAGAGGAACAGAAAATGTCAATATCAGTTGGAAAAATCCAAGAATAAATGCAGAAGTTTGGCTTCGGGAACCAGACAAGAATTCATCATCTAACATCTCAGCAGAACTTCATGCTAAATTTAGCCTT
>JBBYHM010000003.1:7963351-7978242 GCA_038381775.1 Adansonia rubrostipa | reverse complement strand
TTGTGGTGTTCCTCAGATCCTCACATCCTTTGACCCTACTCACGGCTGGCTCTGGGCTCTTGCTACCATTAATTCACCGAGGGGTGGTGGGGTGGCTAGGCCAGGCCAGGCCAGGCTAGATGGGGCTTGGATTTGGTTCAGAAAACCAGCCACACAATTTTCCAATTTTTTTTTAATAATTATTGGAATTTGGAAGAGAGGTCGGATAAATTATTGCGATTTTAAGATTCTCTCTCTCCCCCCCGCCCTTTTTTTATACATTGTTTGTATATATAGATGTCAATTTCAACTGTTATTTTTTATCTTGTTATATCTTCTTAAAATTGAAATTTTAAATTATACATTATCTTCTATAAATTTTTTGTAAAATTAAAAAAATCAATAATATGAATATATGTAAAATAAAAAATTATATATTTTTTAATTTTTTAAATAAATTATATTTAAAAGGTTATCCATTTAAAAAAAAACTATTAAATTTATTTTAACATAATTTTTCTAAAAATATATATATAAGTTTGAAATAGACAAATGTGTTTATTAACACCAATTCCTTAACTTATGATAATTGGATTGTTAAAAAATGTAAAGTTTCTTTTATCTATTTCTTTTTTATAAATTTAAAAAAAAATTAATTATTATCAATATTGTAAAAAATTGATTTGAAAAGCATTTTATAAAGGTATACCAAGTCACATAAAATACTGATCGGACGGCTAGAAAAAGATGCATCTCCTGAATACTCTGATTGATCGCCACGTGTCTTGATCAACACACTTTTATTACCTCACTGACGTCAGTTTGATTGATGACACGTAAATATCCTCTCCCACTAAAATAATAATTAATCAAAATCTCACGGCAAGAGAATATTAATTTTATTTATGTAATATTACATTATTCTCAACTCTCCTTAAAAAAAAAAAAACCTATGGATCCGTTTTAAGTGAAAGGGCTTTGTCTTGAAGTGCAGCAGAAAGGGAACGAGAGAGTGCTTTGGCTGACTGATCTGGAAAGAAAAACTGGTGGTGGTGGTGGTGCGGCTGTTAGAACGCTGGGGCTGACGTTGGTGGAGTTGGTGGCACCGGGGTTAGCGGTGATTGGGCCATCTTATGATTCCCACTCGTAAAAGGAAAAGTTGGCACTTTTTCTTTTTTTTTTTAATAATAATTTCTTTAATTCTGGTCTGATATTTCCTTTTTAGTTTGTGGTATTGATTGAAACTGTGGGGGGATTCATCTGAGCTGGTTCAGTTTCCAGTTCATTTGAGCCAGTTGGCTTAGAGCTGGTTTTCACATTTTCTTTTTTTTCCTTCTCAAGTTTTTAGCTTCTTTTGGGTTGCTGATTCAGGTTAAAAAGAGATTCATTTTTTTGCATTTTTATATCATTATTGGTTGTTGATCTTGGGGCTTTCTTTCTTTTTTTTTTTTTTGTTTTCTGGGTGTTAATTGTTATTAGAGTTTCAATATTTGGATCTATGGATTTTGATTTGATAGAAATTTGCTCGTAGTTGAGCTGAGATTTGAGTAATGGAGAAAAGTTTTTTTTTTTATGTTTTTCTTTAATGGAGGATATATAAAATATATATTTGCAGTTGAATATTGAGAGACTGGATTTGATATGCTTATAAAAGATGTCACTAAAGAGTATTATGCGGGAGT
Organism: Adansonia rubrostipa; assembly: GCA_038381775.1. NCBI lineage: Eukaryota > Viridiplantae > Streptophyta > Magnoliopsida > Malvales > Malvaceae > Adansonia > Adansonia rubrostipa. The sequence continues at coordinate 7,976,581 of JBBYHM010000003.1, read as the reverse complement.
TAAAGGAAATGAAAGATGGGATTGGGAGCATATCAAAGAGAGGTGGGGACAGCAAGCTTTGGCGTAGTCGGACTAGATCCCATGTTGCTCCTGATCAAGCACCGGCGGAATCCGAATGCGCTGACCAAAGCCCGTGGGCGAATCTAGCGCCGGAATTGCTCTTGGATATCATCCATAGGGTCGAAGAGAGTGAGACAGCTTGGCCTGCTCGAGCTGCTGTTGTATTCTGTGCTGCAGTTTGCAGGTCTTGGAGGGAAATTACAAAGGAGATTGTTAAGACTCCTGAGCAATGTGGAAGGCTCACATTTCCCATCTCGTTGAAGCAGGTTATACTATTTTACTGTTGGAAAAAAGCCATTTTGATCCCAAACTACAGGATATTTAGATTTTAGCTAAATTTACATTAAGGGGAAGAAAAAATTAGGTTATATGTCCTACGGTCTTTTTGGAAAAGGGTAACTGAATATGCAAAAGATCGAAGAGAGTTAGAGGGGTACTAGAGTTGATATTCCGAGACTTGCTCCGATTGAAGTCAGCAAATATTGGAGGAAGGAGCAAGGGAGAGAATTTTGCTCCGGTATTTGCTAACTTAAGCGTTGAAGCTTGTTTAGGAGTACCAACTCTGGCACCCCACTACTTTCTCTCCTTCCTTCAATATTTGCCAACCTAATCTTCTACCTTTTGCAGGTTCTTTTACCGTTCTTCCAAAAAGATCATCAAAAGCATGCTTCTTTGTCAAGAACTTATTATTTGTTCTTAAATCAATATTTCTTGCTGTTGCATGCATGTCTTTCATGAAATGATCATCGACTGATAGTTGAATATTAAGAACTTTCAAATGCATCATATAAGCTAAGTCTAAATTTTCGTAACCTGCTGTGTATGACATACATTCAACAATGACTCTCACGCCTGTATAAATAATCGGAATGGCTATTTTCTTATTCCGCCACTTAAAAGTTTGTATATCTTTTGTTTATGCTTATGAACAGCCTGGTCCTCGTGAATCTCCAATTCAGTGCTATATTAGAAGGGACAGAGCAACTGCAACATATCTTTTGTTCTATGGTCTGATGCCTTGTAAGTCATCTCGTTCAGATATCCTTAGTTACTATTATTCATAATACATTTTAAAAAATTATACTTCTCAGTCTTTCCAATCATTGTATTTGGTGTGAACTTGTAATTGATTTATTAAGGTTTTGTGCCTGGGGAGTCAAAAAGTAAGTGTGACACATAGATTTCTTTGAATAACCTAAGATGCCAATCTCCATCAGATTGATCGGAAAGCTGTGAAACATATTGTACGGTTCCTTCGGGAAGCAACTTGTTAATACCCTCAGGGTTTACCCAGCTTTGTATTTGCGTCACATTTTTAGCATCCTTTTTAGCCAAATAACTTATTCAAAACTTAAAAACCGCATGGGAGGTATCACTATTTTGAAGCTTCCTCACCTTTTGAGAGGCATTCACTGGTGTTGCTTCTTTGATTTACAGGTGAGGGAGAGAGTGATAAACTGCTGTTGGCAGCAAGAAAGGTCAGAAGGGCCACATGCACAGACTTCGTTATATCTTTGGTTGCAGATGATTTTGCTAGGGCCAGCTACACCTATGTCGGTAAACTAAGGCAAGTCATTACTATTAGATTTCTTATGTTTCCCTGAATATTTTTCTCTTCAGTTCTATGATGACATATTGAATTCTTTGTCAGGTCTAACTTTTTAGGTACCAAGTTCACCATATATGACAGTCAACCTCCATGTGACTCCATAATCCCATCAACTACCCGAAATCGTAGGTTCCACTCTAAGCAAGTGTCTCCAAGATTACCTGCATGTAACTACAGCATAGGTAGCATTACCTATGAGCTCAATGTTCTGCGAACCCGAGGACCGAGGAGAATGCATTGCGTTTTGCAGTCAATTCCTGTCTCCGCTATTCAGGAAGGAGGCACTGCTCCAACACCATCTGCATTCCCACAATCCTATGACGACCAACTTTCTCCGTTACCCAGTTCGAAAGGAAAGGAACGGCTGATAGATGCCAGCTCCCCAAGCCTCACAGCCACACCATTATTTTCCACAGGCTCGGGAGAGCCCTTAGCGCTTAAAAACAAGGCTCCTAGATGGCATGAACAGTTACAGTGCTGGTGCCTTAACTTCAAGGGGCGTGTGACAGTTGCCTCCGTTAAGAACTTTCAGCTTGTCGCCGATGTTGAGCCACCACATAATATATCACCTGAAGGGCAAGAGAAGGTAATCTTACAGTTTGGAAAAATCGGCAAAGACATCTTCACCATGGATTATCAATACCCTCTATCCGCTTTCCAAGCCTTTGCAATCTGCCTAAGCAGCTTTGACGCCAAACCAGCTTGCGAATGATTATCATTGGTTGGAGATCCATATGATTGAGATGTTGCCATGGAATTAGCATTATCCTTCCTCGCTCTCAAGCCTTCGGAACCTCCTGGAGCAGCTCGATGCTGAACTGGCTTACGAATGAAAGCATGTTGGTAAGAGATGCCACATCTTTCGCCTCTAGAATGCTTCCTTTATTCTAATACTAGTATATATATTCGAGTGGAAGCTTTTCTTGTACGTCTTTGCTGGCTGATTCTTAGCTTTTCAATTCCAAGCTTTTCTGATCATGCAATATGACTTGTATGTTGTTTGGTGATCTCAATTAAAATCAAAACTAAATTAACAGCAAATTGCCTATAGCTATTTGTAATTTTTTTCTGTACTAAACATGCACTCTTAGAATTAACTCACAACTAAGGTCTTTTCAATCTGAGCCCCTGGCGGCACCAAACTCTGGTCCAGCTACTGATAAGTCGACAAAACTTTTGAAAATCATCAGTACCCAGATAACCTTCTGACTCTTTCAACTCAACTAACTGTTCAGCTAACTTAATTCCCTCCACGCAAACCCCGAAACTGAGGGCACTGAACTGGCAGATAATTTAGCAGGATTATTATTTTGGACCACATAGTTCAGCCATTTTCAACCTTGCTTCTTGTCTCTCAAGCACTGTCATGTCCATCCCGTTACACGTACAGCTTTCTAGGGAGTGCCAACCATGTAACATCTCTGGTCAATCTCTAAGGACAAGAAATGGGATTTTGCTTTGTTCTCTAAATTTTTAAGACTTTTTTTCCGGGGAATCTAATTATATAATAGAAAATGGAGGGCTGTGAAAATGGGTTCGAGGTTTGGGTTCTCGTTGAGGTTAACATTAGGTGTGATGGAGGTGATTTCAAACGAACGGTGAAATATATCAAGGCTTCACATGCAAGATTAGAACTTTAGATTTGGTGAGTCTTCAAAGACAAAAAGTCTTTAGCTCCGAAACATCAATCAAATCAAGTAATTTGACGACTTCTAATTGGATAAAATTTCAAGAATAGATCTATATTGTGGTTGGCTCAAGCTGGCATTTTAGTTAAAAATTAATGATCAATTACCAGTTTTACACACCATAAGATCTTTGATTTTCAATTCAATCAATCTGATCATTCAATTGGATTCAACTTTTTCAACCAGGACTCTTAACTCGTTTGATTTTTTTTTCTTTTTCTGCTTAGAAATCTCAATAAAGGATGAGCAATGAAAACAAACATCCATATTAAATTGTAGGAAGGCAAATACTGGGTTTCTTTTGGTCTATTTTCCTATAGGTCACTAGATTTGTGTTGGTTATATGTAAGTTCCAATAACAAATACAAAACAGCCTAAGATTAAGGGAGGGGGGGGGAAGGTATAGAGCACTGCAGCACTTGCCAAAAAACTGTACATTCTTAACAATTACACAACCAGAAAATGACAGCAGATACATCATACCAATAATCAAATCTAGGAAACTAGATCACTGAAATTAGTGTCGGAACCGGACAAAACCATTAACTAACTTCATTTAGTTACAGTACGATGATATTGATGCCAAATCCCAGAAAGCAAACCCCTACCAGGCAAGGGGAAAGAATCTTACCGGGCAGACAATTTGTTTACCCCAAAGTTGGTGGGAGCAGAAAATTCAAGTTTCATTTCTTTTTTGGTGCACTAGATCTTGAGAACAATGGTAATTTCACTCCGAAAAATGTCTTCTGAGACTTCTCGTCTATCGAATTGTTGGCATCTTCAGATTTGACATTGTTGGAGTGAAAGCATTCTTGGTCGTCATCATCGTCAAAGTTGATATCTCCAAGGAGCCGTAGCAATTCTTGTGCACTTGCCTTCACTTTTTCACTCCCACTAACAGATAGATTAAGAAGGGCTGGAAATATAGCAAACTCATCCATCACTAACCGACAATAGTCAATGCTTTGCGAGCAGAATGCAAGGAGAATATCCAATGCATGCTCTTGATCCTCATAACCGCCGGTTTCGAGTAAAATAGCAATAGCAGTAATGCATCCAGATGTTCGAGTGATAGAAGCCCTAGCTTCTTGGTTACAGCACAAATTTCTCAACACCACTATGCAATGGCTGGCAAGAGTGGTGTCTTGTAAATATGGAACAAATTTTGGGATGCATTCCAAATACACCAAATTGGAACAAATATCGGTGCTCGACGACAGATTGCGCAAAATTTTAATGATTCGTTCCTGGAAATCAGTGATGTTCGAGTCAAGAATATTTAAAATGGGAACAACAGCCCCAGAAGCAGAAATCTTAGATCTACAACTGCTATGGCCAGACAATACTTCCATAATGTCAAGAACCTCTCCAGTTACTTCTGAGTCAATAAACAATGCCAACATACTATATGCATCTTCATTTAAGTATTGTATGCCACTCCTGCAAGAAGCTCAAAAAACAATGAAAAAGTCGCATATTAGCCCCTTTATTACAAAAGATCCATGGTCATCAATAAGGTCAAGTAAAAGATCCATGGTCATATTACCCCCTTTATTACAAAAACTCCTGATTGTCTTGTGATCTCATAAATAAGGTCAAGTAAAGGATAATGGGCATAACCAAAACGAGCTTTAAATTATCAAAAGAAGACATGCAGTTCAGTAATAGACGACACATGCTTTGTGAGATCACAAGACAATCAGAAGCTTTACAAGTCTTGCATGACAAAGTACTGACAAAGAAATTAGATAATGCCAAAAAAAAAGAAGCACGTTGAACTTTTCAGCACAGTTTGGGAGGTAGAAAGACAATAAAAATAATCCCAAACCAATGACATCTCACATCACAAAACTAGCCATAGTTACACATGCAAGGAAGCATTACCTGTTTTTGCTCAGAAATGTGAATAACAACTGAAATCCAGCTCTCTGTGCTCTTATATCATGTAAATCATGAGCAGTGCTCAAATATTTAATCAGAGGTTCAATGAAATTCTTGGATGACATAGAAAGATAATCTAGATCATCATGTTCCAAATGATTTTTCAAGTCTTCCACCATCTTGTATTGTGATTCTCGATCAAGCTCAGCAAGACCAGATAGAGACTCCAGATCCATCTTACTTGCTTTGGTGACAGATTGATCCCGCCAAAGATCATCACAGGTCTGATCAGGTATCAAACTTAGGCCACCTGCACTCTTGTTATGTGATCCATCAGAAGTATAACTAGCATCTAAAGATTTTAGTGATATACTGCTGATGTCCACTGGAAAGTGCAGATCATTCATAGAACTGCCAAAACTAGCTATAGAAGTGGAAGAAATTTCCAACGAATTAACATCTGGTTGCATGCATGGGTCCTGAATGGTGACTCCGTACATCATACACCATTTTGATATCAGATCCTTCATAGCAGCATTCGGGGTCAATGACAGATGGGCCAGTTTCATACCAGTTTTTGGGCACGTATCATTACCATCTTCAAACCACTTCTGGATCCAAGTCCTTTCAAATGTTTGTCCAGAAGCAATGACGACAGGATCATACATCAATCTTGAAGAGATGGGGCACTTAAATTCCTCAGGAGGTATAGCTCTATTCAACGTGTCAGCTTGAGCATCATACTGCTTGTACTCCATATGAGATTCCACATCACTAGAGTGAGCATGTGTAAAATTGGAACTAGGTTTTTTAACTGCAAATGCTCCTTCATTCTGATCAGTCGTGTTGACCGTTTGCTCTCCAATAATCAAGTTACCATACTTCCTTAACAGATAGAAAAGATATTTTAAGATCTTTTTCTTTTGATGGTCAGTGTCATTGACTTTTTCAAGCAACTTCCGAATAGATCTTTTCTCTATCAAGATGGCTGTTGGAGATGTAATATAAAGTCGTAATGCTGACATTTGAAGAGCTTTCATTTCAGCATATTCCATTGAATCTGACGCTGCAGCTCCCCGCTGAAGCAATTCACGTAAAGCCTTCCCAGCCTCTTCTTGAAATTTATCAGGGACAAAATTTGCAGCTCGCATATCATCAACAATTTGAGAGATCTGAAATTAAATTTCATTATCAGCTCGAAGAAAAAATGGGACATCATGAAATAAAGTTATCTAAAACTAAAATATAATTGATTTGACAGTAAGGTTGCACCACTAGGACTGGAGGTCATAGGTCCTGGGGGAAACAAGCTTCTCCATGAAAGCAGGATTAGGCATACATCTGACCGTTACTAGCAGAAGAAAGAATTAGCTTCATGCACCTAGCTGCCCTTAGCCCTTTTTAACTCTATCTAAAACGTAACAAAGAATGCAGAATTTATGGTTGCTTTTGTGAACTTTCATGTCAGATTCAGACCACCCTCAATCACTGTGCTAAGAACAGTTCAAACCATGTATCAGGGAATTAACGTGCATAACACAAGGAGCTCAGTAGGAGCATTGCTAAAATTGCCAAAGATAGAAGACAAGCTATTTAAAAACATGTGGGATTTGATCCATCATTTGCCAGCCATTTGTTCAAGACAACAAAGTTGAAAAAACAAGAAATTGTTGGCATCAAAGAAGGGTAAATAGAAGATTAATAAGACATGTAATTAGACAAACCTCAGCAACCAGCGTAACTGGAACCATACTCTGCATTTGGCATAAAGCTAGTTCCAAAAAGTTCCTCATTTTTTGACATCTTGAAACTATGGCATCTGTCGTCATTGCCTGATTGCAGAAAAACATCAACCAAAAGGTATACCTTGATCAATCAAATGAGTGATAAAACAAAGAAGGGAAATTTCTATTTAAGCTCATAGACACAAACATGACAATTCATGGAGGATCTATCTGTATAAAAGAGGCCAATAATAAAAAGTTGAACTCCATGGAAGACTAAATATCATCAGATTGTTACAAAAATTGGCCTTTCGACAGACAGGCCATAAACACATAATCGTTGATTTAATAAAAATGAAAATACGGATCAACCTTGCCTTTCATAATCATAAGGCAATAACCACAAAAATATAATCAATTACAAAAACACACCAGATAGAGTTTACTGGATTCGCTGCAGTACTGAAGAAGTAACTTTGCTTTCTCAATTGCACCGTTCAGTTGGCACAGTGCCTTTATTCCTGAGGCGCATCTAGGTCGAGCAGCTTCAATTTCTGGAAATATCCTTACAATTCTATCAACAAACGCCCTAAGTTCTGTGCACATCTTGTTATGCACCTACAATCATCAATGACAATTATGAGAAAACTGTCGTCTTTAAAATATTCAAAAAGGAAAGTCAGTTCAAAATTTGAAGTTTGTGCAATAACTTTGAAGGCAGACTATGTCATTCATCTTTCCTCTAACAAATACAAGATAATACCTCTGAATCCTGAGTTCAAGGAAACCCCAAAGATTAGATACAAAGTAACAAAGATCCATCCAACTTTCTTGAACAAATACAAAAGCAGAAGATTTCTTATACTTTCTTAAATCTCTTTAGCCAAATCATCGGGTATCCACCAAGAAACCTGGGACTTAGATGTGTGAAAACGTGTGGACAAATCTAGTAGTTGATCCATAGAAGAGAAAGATCAAGAAGCTGTCAATAATGGTAAATCGTTCTTGGAAATTCAAATTAGTATGAGAGTAGGTAATCCTAAACCTATTATTTTCTTACACAAAAATAATTAAATTTGTATTTTGCATAAATACTTTGAGCAGTAGCGCAGTTAGCATACTCACGTTGGATGACTACCAAACACCTTAAAGCATGCATGGGCATGGTTATATGATCTCTTATATATAGGCAAAAACTCAAGAAAATTTGAATCTATCCAGAAAATATATGCCATTTTCTCGGTAACAATTAAACCGGACTGTCATAGTATGTGACAAAGCTTTATTTTCTTGCTGAAAAAAATATATTTCTAAAATACATGGGCTGTGGATCAAATAAAATTACTTAAATCCAAAGTTTCCAGGTTGGACCTTGGAACAGACAAATGGAATTGTACCTTGAAGGACTTAGGATACAAAGGAGTCTCCACTGCTTCCACTATCTCGGCAGCGTCAGTCCCCATTCAAAAGATACTATCCTGACTGAAGAAACATAAAACAAGGAGTTAAACAGATCAGAAACTGCTATATAGCACGGGCTCACAAGTCGTAGCTAGAAGCTTATCATAATGATATAATTGTCAGACTTGCCAGAAATCAATTAATCTATAAAAAAGATTCTGAAAAGGGTTTTTCTCTATTGGTTCAGCCAACATTTCTAAGTGTAGCTTTGCCGTGATACTTCAGTCAAAGAAGAAAGATACACGAAACATATCAACCAGGCTTTCGTACTCCACACCTCGCTCCCACCCCTGCCCCCAGAAAGAAAAGGAAATAGGTATGTATGTATCTATGTATGTGTGTGTGTGTGTGAGTGTGTGTGTTATGTAAGCAGACTTAGACATGATGAACGCATGCTTTTCAAATTTCATTCATTAGGATGTAAGATTTTATTTAAAAATATTAATTTTGAACTTAATCATGATAAACAATGATGGGAACTGGGAAACAGATTCGGTGGGAAGAGAAGAGAAAACTCACCTAGTGATGTGGAAACCCAAGCAATGATAAAGAGAAGTTCCTTCTTCTTTTCTGTATGTGTATTTTTGAATGAGCCAAAGACACTTTATAAAGCAAAATAACCACAATACTTGGCGACTTAAATAAGTAAGCACTTCAGAGAAGATACCATTCAGCCACCAGAAAAACAGAGACTCTCACTTGCACAACAATAAAAAACCAATTCCAGGCATCAGAAAATAAATTTTCTTGCAGCTCTACCATAGATGAGCAAGGTGAAAAGGAAACAATAGTTCAAAAAAGCTCTAAAGATGACCAAGCTGATTGCATGATCTTCTTGCTCACCCAAACAAAACCCCCTCTTTCTTGCTCTTGCTGACAACCCCAACACTCAAAACACTATTTTCAGAGCAACAGATGAATATAATGATGAAAAATCAGAACTTTGAAAAAGTAAGACAATTCCAGAAATGAAAACTCCCCCAATAACTCATAAAATAAATGACTGCCAATTAGAACTTGCAGCTTTTAGAGCCCTTCAAATCGAGGCAACAAAGAAAACCAAAAAACCAGAGAAGAAAATAAAGAAAATCATTCCATCCAAGCCATAAAGAAGCAGTTATTTTTTGTTTTGGACAACGACAGTCTTTGCAAAGATGAAATATTGAGAGAGAAAAGAAATAAGTTTCTTATTTTTTATTTTAGACTTAATCAAAAGAACAAAGAAAAGAAAAAGACAAAGAAAACATCATTCCACAGGCTACCTATTCTTCTCCAAGTTCAATGAAAATATCAAAGTACCAGGTTCTACGTGGTCGTCTTTAAGCCAGTGATTCTTTAAGACAGTGAAAGTCTTTGAAGCTCTCTAAGTCTCCTCAGTTCAAGACAGACAAAGTTTATTAACAGTCACAGGAGTTATCTCACACGCCTGTGGTGTCTGCGATGATTGACGACCGTTGATGATACCGATGTGGGTCCAACTTGATCATTGTGTTGAATCCAACGGTAATTAAGTTTTACCGAGTGGCTCGTGATGCTGACCAGGATAAGCATGCGTTTCCTCGTTTCGGACACGCATTCTCTCTTTTGACCAAGAGAGTGAAAAACTCAAAAGAGTGCCCAATTAGAGATAACCAAAATTCGGGCCAAAAAAAAAAAAAGAGATAGAACCAAAATAATCGCGTTTTCGTTGCTAATTTATTTAAGATATAAGATTCCCACTATTCAACTATTTTTGCAATTTTCTTCCTAAATCATAAATTACTAGTAATTTGCCCTTTTTTCCCCTTCTTTAGCTTTGCTAAGTTTAACAATGAAATCTTACATTCTGTTGGTCGTCATCTACTTGACAGTCCGGAATTCCATATCCCATATTCCATTTAGATTACGAGTTTTGTTTTATATATTCACGATTTATTTTTTTAATTTTATATTATCTTAAGAATATGTCATTTCCTTTATTTATTTTTATTAATTTTTTAAAATTTTTTAATATACTTTAAAAAATATATTAATTAATTAACTTCACTTATAAAAATTAATAATTTTATTAACAATAGAGGGATAATTTGCCTCATTTAATGTTCTGGCTAACCCCAATTTTCTTTGTTGTTAAAAATTCCTTATTAATTTTAAAGCATGTGGCTTTCCTTTATTGACTTATCGTCGAGCAGCCAAAGACTATTCCTTTGGTGGTTGAAGAATAGTAAGGTTGGTGACTGTAGAGGTTTCTCCAATCAATCATTAAATAAATTATTATTTTGGTTTTTTTTTTTTTCAAGGGCCTATTTGGTATTATTTATGTTATACTTTAAAATATTTTATTATTTTTCCAGCCTTTTTTCTGTTGGTTGACACGTCAAAAGGCTAAGGGCTGAAATGATTCCTGATAAAAAGGATAAGTTTGATGTGATCGATAGGACCTACTTGCAAGCCTAGCCTGCACAATACAACTTTAGTTTTTTTCCCAATTTTCAAATCCACAAAAATCATCTGAGTATTTCAGTGCAACTACCGTCTTCGTCACGTGAGAAATTCCAAGCGCAAAGTTGTAATGGTAGTACCATTTAAGCACAAAAATTCAGCATTAACAACAGAGACACGTAGATTACATGACAGAAGATATAATAACAAAAAATAATAATTATAATATATATAATATTTATATTTTAAATATAATTTTTAATATAATTATAATATATGAAAACAAATTAATTCAGATATAAATTCATAAACTATTTGATCAAATTAACAGTGACGCCACACCCTTTGATTATGTGTTTTAATCATTACTGACAAGAGTCACTAAGCGCTACCATAAGTCAGCATAGAATTAAAACGTTGACCAACTTTGAAAATTGAAAGTACTTACTTATATGAAGTACTATGAATGACAGCTTTTTAGCATAATAATAAGTGGGTTTTGTTACTAAATGAGAACTTAGATATTTTGAGATATTTGTTCTTAGAAGATTCCTTGTCATTGTCCTTTTCTATTTCTCTAATCATTTCAAAGTAAGTAGACAAAAATATTCACTTAAATTTAACACGGTCACCTTGTTTAATTTGATTTTCTTCTATGGATGACAAGTGCATAATGCTAAAATGGACAAATAGAATTATCAATTTAGTAGGTTGAATTAAGTTTAAGGTGAATACATTTGAATTAATTTAATTTTGAATTTTGATAGTGTTGATGTAAGTTGAGGGCAAAGTGAATATTTGTGGTGGTCTAAAATTGAGTAGTTGAAGAAAAAAAGCTAAAAGACGTTCAACTTTGATTTTTGAAGTTCATTTTGATATTTAAATTATTATCTAAAAAAAAAAGTCGATTAAATAAAGGAGCTCTAATGTTAAAATACATAACCTTGACTAGCCTCGATAAGGGAAACCTATTTAGGTGATTTTGAAGAATGTCATATGTCATCCTTTTATTAGGATTTGATGATTATAATATAAGCAATCTAATCATAACAGTTAAAATTTCACATGATGTTTTAAACATCAAGTTACATAACTTTTGAAGAATTAGGACACTTACGTATTCTCTATAACACTATCACCATAAAGCTTGTTTAATTGGGGTATCGAGCTATAAATTTGATGCGCTTAACAAGTAGTTTTAAATTTAAATTCAATAAGTTCTATTAATTTTTTTTATGATCAAAGTAAGTTAAATCAAATTTTAATTTAAACAAATTTGACAATTATTTTAAAATTAAATCACAACTGACAAATATATTAACAACTAAACATTATAAAAAATGTAAAACTATATATCTTTCTCTAATTTTGTATTTTTTTTTAGATTAAATTTGAGCTATACTAGCAAAATTTCTTGTTTTAAAGTGTCCAAAGAGTCGACAATTATATTCCACAACTAAATTTTCCTTTTCACTCCCAATCCATCTTAATTAAAAGAGACTAACAACACTAATGGAGATAAGAAGATGGTAACGTACAAAAATCGAACGCGGTAACGTCGAAAAAATATTCTAATTTGGCCACGCTTGGTTTCTAGAATCTAGCCATGAACCCATGGCTAAAAGCTTTCCTAGTCATTTCCAAGCAACTTAGAGAGAAAGAGAAAGATTAAAAAAAACCGATCTTTTAGGCTGGGGGGCTAGGAAAATAATGAAAAAAAAAAGGTCAGATTTCATCGATGACTTTGATTGATTAAATAAAAAATTAATAATTTATTTGATATAATATATTAATTTAATAAAATTTTGAATTAATATAAGATCATTTTAATCAGTAAAATTTTAAAAAAATAATAAAAAAAATAATTTCATATATTTTTTAAAGTCATATTAATTTATTATTGATAAGGTCTAAAGTTCACATTAATTTTATATTAAAAATAAATTATATTATTAAATTTAATACATATTTTTATTAATTATAAATCATTAATTGCAAATAGTGTTCTGTTTTTAATCTTAAATCTGGTGCCAGCAGGCCACGAAAAAGACGTTTCTGTCAATTCTCAAATTGACCCAACGTCTACCAGATAAGATTTTGTTGTCTACTTTAATGGATACCAAAGGTCCCAGCAAAAGAGTAAATTGGTGCTTTAATTAGTCTTTGTCCCTGGCGGTAAATGCAATTGTTTCGTAGTTTAATTCCAAAAAAAAAAAAAATCAAATAGTAAAAACTGGTCATTATTTAATCCAGAAAAGAAGAACGTTTTGGTGCATTTGTTGTACCAAAATTATTACTACTAATGTTATGAGTCGCATTGGACGGAAAACAAAAGTCTACTGAACCGAGGTTTTTAAAAGAAATTAAAATTTTGAAAACTAATGAA
>JBBYHM010000003.1:7940848-7961744 GCA_038381775.1 Adansonia rubrostipa | reverse complement strand
GTAAAATTGTGAGTTATCTCATATCTTTTGTCCCCGGATACCTTGGACTATGTCATTTGATGCCACATATTTGCATTTACCTTTGATATGATCCCTAGGCCTTCTTGACGTCCTCAAAATACTTTTTCGCTGGGCAATAACTCATTGCCCCCTCTCACGTCCATGCTCTAGATTGCTGCAAATTAGCCTAGACAAAATAAGGTGTCTACAGTTATGGGCACTATAATCCTGTTCTCCTTATTAGGGTAGACGATATTGATGCTTTGGATTTGCAAGAAAAGCTTTTCCTTCCACCATTTTTCTTATAATCAAAGTTCATTCATGAAATAAGACAAACATAGGTACTCACAATAATCTCCATTCTTTTTATTATGGGTATTATAATCATGTTCTCCTCTTTGGGATACACGATATTGATGCTTTGAATTTGCAACAAACGCTTTTTTTTCTATCATTTTCTTTATAATCAAGGTTCATTCGTGAAATGAGACAAACTTGGATACTCGTAATGATCTCCATTCCTTTTGTTATGGGCTCTACAATCACCTTCTCCTTATTAGGATACGCGGTATTAATGCTTTGGATTTGAAAGAAAAAGCTTTTCTTTCCACCATTTTCCTTATAATCAAAGTATATCCGTGAAATGAGAGAAACTTGGATACTTGTAATAATCTCTATTCTTTTTGTTATGCACACCATAATCATGTTCTCCTCATTGGGATACACGATATTTATGCTTTGAATTTGCAAAAAAAGCTTTTCTTTCCACCATTTTCCTCATCGTCAAAGTTCATCCATCAAATGAGACAAACTTGGATACTCATAATAATCTCCATTCTTTTTGTTATTGGCACTACAATCATGTTCTCCACTTTACCATAAACGATATTAATGCTTTGATTTGGTAGGAAAAGCTTTTCTCTCCACCATTTTCCTTATAATCAAAGTTCATCCGTGAAACGAGAGAAACTTGGATACTCGTAGTAATCTCTATTCTTTTTGTTATTGGCACTACAATCATGTTCTCCCCATTGGGATGCACGATATTGATGCTTTTGATTTGCAAGAAAAGCTTTTCTTTCTACCATTTTCCTTATGTCGCAACGTACCCCAGGATGGACCCTCGCGAATCTATAGGTTCGCACGACTTAAAATATTTTCCCGACTTGGAAATGTCTTCTTGACCGAGACTTTTCTTTCATGATGTGATGAGGATGAGAATGTATAGATTCTCAACTTATGATACAGTGAAGGGGACCTTAAGATGAATCGCTCATCTTATTGGTTTCGGATGACCATCATGAAATGGCCAACGTTTGGAGTCTCCATCGATCATTTCAGGCTAGGCATGATTGGATGCCTATTGAAACCTATGTTTTAAGTTACGAAACTCAAAACATCAATCCCGTGGTCTACGTAGTGCAAAGATTCATCGTTCAGGTTTGGGAGTTGGTTACGTGCGATGAGGTACGAACCTTTTCGTGACGCCCGAAATCGATACCATACTAGCTATGTCTTATCTTAGTTTTGATTTTTTCGATCTTAACTCATCATTATTTCGATATAACCCCTTTTAATGCATGAATCTTGTAGAAATAGAAATCAAGGTTTGATAAAAAAGATTTAATCTTATATACGCCCCAAAAAGATGGGGAATATAGAGATTTTTGACAAGAATGATCCCTGGATTTTACTTTGAATATAGAATGTTCCATTTTGGGCACTAGAGAGATGACCATGCGAACATTACCTTTAATTTTATTTGGAAATGTTTTAAAAACATAAATGCAAATAATCATCACAAAGAAATAATGTTGTAAGACAATAAATGAAATAACATAACATGGATCATTCAATGCAATGATAAAAAAAATGGGTGGACTATTGGAATTTATCTACCTATTAGCATCGATTATCTAGGCATAACCAAATTGGTAATTTTCGAGATGCATCTGGGTTTCTTGATTAAACAAGGTTTGTTTGGCATATTTATAGAAGTCTAACAAGGAGAGGAAAAAAAGATTAATTATAGTTGAAAGATAGGGTTGGGGTATCCCTTTAGAAAGATGGGGTTGGAGTATCCCCATGGATGACAAATAATTTTGACAAAGGAAGATTTTTAGATCTTGATAATTTTGAAAAATGGGGTTGGAGTATCCTCTCAAAAGATCAGGGTTGTAGTATCCCAATGGATGACAAATCATTTTAACAAAGGAAGATTTTTCAATCTCGATAATTTCAAAAGTGGGGTTGGAGTATCCCTTCGAAACGTTGGCGTTGCAGTATCCCTAAAAGTGACACGTTTGGCACTCTTTAGAGAAGTTGAGTTGGAAAACGTAAATTGACAAAACTTTGTGATTTAGAAAATAAGTGAGCATTTTGATGACTTTTGGCTAATGAAATTATTACGAACGAGGACGGTAAAGATGAAAAGTATGTTTGTGCCTTGATGCGAGCTTGTAGGAGGTCAAAGCATGTTTTCGAGGCTGATCAGGGTGCTGTGGTGGCATTCGAATGTCTTAAAGTGAAGCTCGGGGAAACAATTTAATTTTGACCAAAACTAAAAATAGGGGACAACATCGCGCTATCTTGCTTCCCGAATTTATTCTAAATTCGTTCAAAGGATTTAGAGGGTGGACAAGATACCGCCAGAAAGCTAACTTGGCGAGGGTCAATCTAAAAATATTCCCAATATCCCAAGAAGTCACTTTCCAAGGGAATAAGTTTTCAAATTTAGATTGATTGCGCTGTTGGTAGAGCATATGAGGGACAAGGTGTGTCAAAATTTGAAAAATCACCTTGGACTCATTTGGCATTAAAAAATTGCAAACAATACCTTTTTGAAGAGGGAATTTCATGGACCTTTTAGGAAAAATGTTTTCAAATTTTGGAAAAATCATTTAGTGGGCCTGAATGGCCCAACTAGAATCAATGTTTGGATTATAGAGGTTCTAGATAGTTTAGACTTGAGAAATCATAACTCTCTCATCTGGAATGATCCAGGGGTGAATAAGACATCGTTTTAAAGATAATTTGACATTCTTTGACAGAAAAATATTAGAAAATTCATGAAAAATCGTTTAGGATTTTAAAGTGATTTTTCAATTTGCAGCAGTTGTGCTGCCAGTAGGGGATAAAGCAAAGCAGGGGATATCTCTCATTTTTTTTTGTCTATGGGTCCAAACTTGAGTCATTGACATTTGAACATCTCTGACTGAAGGGAAAGAGTGGCATGAGTGTCATGAACTCATTTTCATAGACTCGGAGTAGTTTAGGATGATGAAATAGCCTGTTGATCATACCACTCAAGCTCTTAACTCAAGAAAAAAGCACAAACATTTAGGGAATAATTGTAAGACCATTTTCATTTCAAAATCAAAAGATTTAAGCTTGTTTACCCAAGATTCCAGATCTAGAAAGCTTAATTTTTCCCAAGATATTTTGTTAGCTTTAAGGAAAATGCTAAGTCCTTGCTAATCCTCATTGGTTGAGGTTAACATGCTTGGCTTGGGGGGTTTCAAAATTTAGTTTTTATCATCCATCACACATGCATTTTGACAACAAACATACAAGGGGATGCCACACAACATGAATGGGGATGCTAATTTTACTAATGGCCTAGACAAAGAAAGTGTTATGCACTTTGATAAAAAAATGTTATGGATGCTGAAAATGACAATGGTTCATGCAAGTTAATGTGTGAATGTGCTTGGAATGTGCTTGAAATGTGTTAGGCTAATGATTCATACATGGATTAAGGATAACAAAATGCATGGACATGGCATAAAACGCAAGAGCAAGAGATATCAAACTAATGAGGATGAAATGAGGCATTTCGCACATAAAAAGGGCATTAAGGCATCCAAATCTTGAACTACCACAACCAAATGCCATAATAATGCATGATAATCCTAAGAGGGTGATGGAAACATGGAGAGCTCACTAAAATGATAAAGGTGTCAAAAAATAGAAAATGTAAGTATAGAGTAAGAAGTTATACCACAAAACTTTAACTTTGGCCAAATAGTTAGAGTAGCAGAGATGGCTTGAATTTTCCTCTTTTTCTTGTTGTAAATAAACTAGAAAAAGAGAGAAACAATGAGGTTTTGGTTTTGGTATGGATGAGGGTGAATTTTAGAATGTGTAAAGATTGAGAGTGAGTGTTTTAGGGCTCTTTTTGGCTGGTGGGTGAAGAGCTACAGGATTTGGTTTTTTGATTTGTGAATGTATTTTTAGAAGCTAAAACAAGATGGAATCTAACCTTTTTCTGCTAAGATAGAAGTGGTCCATTTATACCATCCTTTTGGAGCCAAATTAGAGGTGTTTTTGGCCATTTCTCAAAAGGGATAAGGTGATGTCAGCATGGTGGCTATAGGATGGCTGTAGGGAGTAGCTTGCTGCCAATGTGATGGACATAGGGTGGTTGGATTAAATGCTAAAATGATTTTCCAGCAAATAGAGTGGCTGATGGTGACATTGGCCAATAACTAGGGAAGAGTAGGGTGATCAGATGACATTGACCCTTTTGATCCAATTTAGACTAAAAAAATTTTTTTCATTAATTTAAAAGTCTAAATTCATAATTTTACATATGTTTTAATCTTTCCTGATGCAAAAAAATGAGTTAAAATCGAGTTTGGGTCAATGGTGAATGAGTTAAAAGTGCTCAAACCATAAAAATGGCCTGCATGTATTGATACATTGCATAATGTCTCGATACATTTGTCTAGAAACCTTGATGGTATCGATAC
Organism: Adansonia rubrostipa; assembly: GCA_038381775.1. Classification (NCBI taxonomy): domain Eukaryota; kingdom Viridiplantae; phylum Streptophyta; class Magnoliopsida; order Malvales; family Malvaceae; genus Adansonia; species Adansonia rubrostipa. The sequence continues at coordinate 7,956,993 of JBBYHM010000003.1, read as the reverse complement.
AATAAACATTGTATCGATACTATGAACATTGTATCAATACATGTCGGTATGTATCAATACATTTCTTTATAGAATGCATGTTTTGGTCCTGGCATGGCCTAGTATCGATACATGAGGTCCTATATCAATACAAAGGCTTATGTATCGATACATCTACATGTTGTATCAATACAAATAGGGACATTTCAAAATTTTGGCATGTTGCAGCATTGTATCAAAACACGAGAACCTTGTATCGATACATTTAAGCAAAATTAAGAATTTTTTCATATCTTTTATCCTCGGATACCTTGGACTACGTCATTTGATGTCACATCTTTGCATTTACCTTTGATATGATCCCTAAGCCTTTTTGATGTCCTTAAAATACTTTTTTGTCGGGCGATAACCCCCTCTTATGCCCATGCTCCAAATTGCTAAAAATTAGCCTTGATGAAATAAGGTGTCCATAGCTGCCCCTTTTTGACTGTTGCTGAGAATCAAGAATAGGGCAAAGACAAATAGACACTATTTTGTCTGGGATGGACTGACACTCCATAAAACACTAGGGTGTTAGGTTTTCTAAGGTTTGACCCACTTAAGCAGGTACAAAGTAACGTGGATCTTTGGTGTAGGTGCCGTTAACTTATGCAGACTTTTACTTGGGTGTCGCTAGCTTGTGCAGGCTTTGACTTAAACTTGGTGCCACCAGCTTGTATAAGCTTTGACTCAAACTTGGGTGCCACCAGCTCATGTGGGCTTTGACTCGAGTGTTGTTAACTCATGTAAGCTTTGACTTAGACTTGGGTGCCAGCAACTTGTGTGGGCTTTAACTCAGGTGCCACTAGCTCATACAGGCTTTGACTCAAACTTAGGTGCCATCAGCTCATGTGGGCTTTAAAAGGGATGCCACTGACATATAGGCTTTTAAGGGTGCCACTGACTTATGGGTTTTTAGGAAAATGCCACTAACTTGTGGGCTTTAAAAAAGTGCCACTGACTTGTGGGCTCTAAAAGGTGCCACTAACTTATGGGCTTTTAAAATGGTGCCACGACTTGTAGGCTTTAAAAAGGGTGCCATGACTTGTGGGCTTTAAAAGGGTGCCATGACTTGTGGGCTTTAAAAGGGTGCCACGACTTCTGGTCTTTAAAAAGGGTGCCATGACTTATGAGCTTAAAAAGGTGCCACTACTTATAGACTTTAAAAGGGTACCATGACTTGTGGACTTTAAAAAAAGTGCCACTGACTTGTGGGCTTGAAAAGGGTGTCATGACTTGTGGGCTTTAAAAGGGTGCCATGACTTATGGGCTTTAAAGAAGGTGCCACCACTTGTGGGCTTGAAAAGGTGCCATGACTTATGGGCTTAAAAAGGTGCCATGACTTGTGGGCTTGAAAAAGTGCCATGACTTGTGGGCTTTGAAGAGGTGCCATGACTTGTTGGCTTTAAAAGGGTGCCTCTGATTTATGGGCTTTAAAAGGGTGCCTCTGATTTATGGGCTTCAAAAGGGTGCCACTAATGTGTGGGTTTTAAAAAGGGTGCCACGGGCTTATGGGCTTTAAAGAGGTGCCACTGACTTATAGCCTTTTAAGGGTGCCATGATTTATGGTCTTTAGAAAGGTGATACTGATTTATGGGCTTTAAAAGGATGCTGATAATATTTTTTGATAAAACTTCAAAGCAGTTTTTCTTAACAATAGTTCATGACAAAACATCCTATTGAAAAGGGTTTTGGCACTAGTTCATGCCAAAGCTTTTGATGAATATTCTCGACAAAAGTTTTTTTTATGATAGTTCCTAGACAATAATTTTTTGACACTGGCCCTTTGATAGTAGTTGCTCGATAAAAATGGTTTTGACATGAGGTGATGAGAAGAAAAAGACCTCACTTGAATGACACTTGGCTTACAAAGCTTAGAGTTCTTACCAGGAATTCCTTGAAGGTTCAGCAAATCTGACTTGAAGTGATATTGTAAAATGATGTATGATGGTAATATGAGTGCTTGATGTGCAATGCTATCATGATTGCATGATGTGAAGTCTAATATGGGGGACAGCTATAGTTCTCCTTGTACGTCATTCAGACTCTCATCGGGAAGGTAATTTGTCCTCGATGTGACTATAGATAGAAACTTTCCTAATCCTGCTGGGATTATAGGTTGTCCCTGCTCTACTGGGGATATTACCAAAAATTTAGTCTCCAGAATTTGGACTGTTGTGTTTCTCGATTTGAGAGGCTTAATCATTTTCCTAATAATTGGAAGGCATTGTCAACAATTTGAAGGCTGTTTGCCTGATTAAGTTGATCTCTCTAGTTTTGATAGGATTCTGATAGAATGCATGGGTTAATTTTTGGTTAGCCTAAAATGGTTTTTCTTGAGATGTGGCTTGTGAAATCAAGAAATGGTTTGGTGTATGGTCATGCTGAATAGGGTTTTAGACGCAAAATGTGCATGATCTTGATGATCGGGGCATAAGCATAATTCCCTGTGCTTTTCTTTTCCTTTTAATGTAATATCAAGATGCCTTGATGCATATTTCAGTTAATTATCAAACATTATTAGTTAAATGACAAGTGCAATTTGAAATGTACAGGGGTTAAAGAAATAAGGCAATATTTATTTATGACAACAAAGAGACATAAGTCAATATGCTATTTGACAAGTAATTGATAGGGTAGCGAGAAAAATGATCTTTTGGGCGAAAGATGCCTCTGATAATCATGACATAGATGTTCTTTAGGTGCTTTTTAGAATCTTCCTCGAATAATAAATGTGCCTAGCATGAGCTGATCTTCGAAAGATCTCTAGTATTACTTTACATTGTCTTATAGGTGTTCTCGATTCATGCCCTATCAAAATTAATCCTCTCAAGTTGCCCTTGTAGGTTTTCAACTATAGTTGGGTTGGTTGCCCAGATGCCCTTTTCCAATTTTCATCTAGACCCCTTTTTGTTTTCTTTTGTTTGTTTTTATTTTCTTTTTGTTTTTTTGTTTTTTTGTTTGTTTTCTTGTTGGTTTATTTTTTTTGAAAGATACCTTTTTAGGTTTTTGCCTTCTACGTATAATATTTCGTGATGGAATCTAAGTTGACTAGGTTTGGTAAGACATTGTCATCCATTTTTGATAAGATTAGGGCCCTTTTACTTCATGACATACGGTCCTTCCTAATTAGGGGTCCACTTGCCCCACGTGTCTTGGTGAATTGGGAGGATCTTCTTCAATACCAATTCACGTGGGTGAAATTGTCATGGGCATATCTTTTTGTCATAGGCCCTAATTATATGTCTTTGATACATTTGACCATGGCAGATGGCCTTCATGCATTTTTCCTCGATGAGGTTAAGTTGGCCATATCTGTTCTTGACCCATTTGGCTTTTTCAAGTTTGGTTTCCATCAAGACTTTGAGAGAAGGGATCTCGACTTCAATAGGCAATACAGGTTCCATCCCATAGACAAGAGAAAATGGAGTAGCACCTGTTGAAGTACGAACTGAGGTCTAATAGGCATGAAGTGCAAATAATAGCTTTTCATGCCAGTCTTTGTAAGTCTTAACCATTTTTTCAACTATTCTTTTGATATTTTTGTTGGTTGCCTTGACTACCCCATTCATCTTTGGGCGATAAGGGACAGAATTATGATGCTAGATCTTGCACTATGAGCAAACTGCTTGCATCATTTTATTATTTAATTTGCTTGCATTGTCCGTGATGATTTGGTTTGGGAAGCCATATCTACAGATGATGTCTAGCTTGACAAACCTACAAACGATCGATCTAGTGACATTAACATACGAGGTAGCCTCCACCTACTTAGTGAAATAGTTGATTGCTACTAAGATAAAATGATACCCATTAGAAGCTTTAGGGGTTATTGGCTTGATCACATCCATGCCTCACATAGAGAAAGGCCATGGGGCTGTCATGACGTGAAGTAGCACCAGAGGGACATGGATCTTGTTAGGATAGATTTGACACTTATGGCATTTTTAGGGATAATTGATGTAGTCTCTTTTGAGGGTTAACCAGTAATAACCCGCTCTCATGATTTACTTGGCCATCTGATGTCCATTAGCGTGTGTGCCACAAATCTTTTCATGAACTTCTTCTAGGATCTTTTTAGCTTCTGGAGTGTCAACACATCTGAGCAATACTTGATTGTGACTCCTTTTGTATAGGATTTTTCCATCGAGAATAAATCCCATAGCTAGCCTTTTGATAGTCCTTTTATCTGTCTCAGTTGCATGTTTGGGATATTCCTGATCCTTGATGTAATGAAGGATGTCATAGTACCACGGTAGGCTATCCTTCTCTCTTTTGAAACTATGACAATGAACCAGAGTTACGTAGATGCTTATTTGGATGGGAGTAACGTCTGACTCCTGGTTGACTTTAAACATAAATGATAAGGTAGCCAAAGCATTAGCTATTTTGTTCTCTTCTCGAGGTAAATGTTGAAAATTAATGTCATCAAATTCTTTCTCGAGCTTTACTATCAGCTTCCCATACTGCATCAGCTTGGCATCACGAGTTTGCCACTATCCTTTCAATTGGTAGATGACTAGGGCTGAATCACCAAACACTTGTAATATCCTGACATTTCTCTCAATGGCTTCTTGAAGCCCCATGACACAGGCTTCATATTCTGCGATATTATTCATGCAGTCAAAATTTAGCCTTGCTGTAAATGAATAATGACTCCCGTCCGGTGACATCAATATTGCCTCAATTCCATGTCCTAGAGCATTTGACATTCCATCAAAATACATCTTCCGAGATTGATCTTGGTTGAAAACGTCTTCATCTTTAGAAACGCATATTAGATCTTTATCTGGGATGTTAAAATTTAAGGGTTCATAGTCATCCGTCACTCGACTTGCCAAAAAGTCAGCTATCGCACTGCCCTTGATAGCCTTTTGACTGACATAGGCAATGTCATATTAAGAAATTAGATTTGCCATCTAGCTAGCCTTCCTAATAGTGTAGGGCCTTTGCATAGATACTTGATAGGATCGAGCCTTGCAATCAACCATATGGTGTGATACAGCATGTACTGCCTAAGTCTTCTGGCTTTCCACACTAAAGCACAGCATAATTTCTAGACTGTGAAGTAATTGCACTAGCATTCCATGAACTTTTTGCTTAAGTAGTAGATTGCTTATTCCTTTTTCTTGACTCATCATGCTATCCTAATACACAACCCATAGACTTGTCAAAGACTGCCAAGTAAAGGATTAAAGGTCGATCGGGCATTGGCGGTACCAACACTGGTAGGCTTGATAGATAATATTTGACTTTATCAAAGGCTTATTGACATGCCTCATCCTACTCTCCTAGATTTTGTTTGCGAAGGAGCCGAAAGATGGGGTCACATTTGTTAGTGAGCTAGGATATGAATCTAGCAATGTAGTTTAGTCTCCCTAAAAAGCTTCTCACTTTCTTTTAGGTTTGAGGTGGTGGCATATCTTGAATAGCTTGACTTTGTCTGGGTCAACTTCAATCCCTTTTTCGCTGACTATAAAGCCCAGAAGCTTACCCGAAGTGACTCCAAAGGTACACTTGGTAGGATTCGATTTGAGTTGAAATTTTTGTAGCTGTTCAAAAAGTTTCTGAAGGTCTGTGACATGCTCATCCTCTTTTGTTGACTTGGAAATCATGTCATCAATGTAGACCTCAATTTCTTTGTGCATCATGTTATGGAATAGGGCTACCATGGATCGTGGATAGGTTGCCCCAGCAATTTTGAGTCCGAAGGGCATGACATTATAGCAAAATGTCCTCCACATTGTTAAAAAAGTTATTTTTTCCATGTCTTCGGGTACCATCTTGACCTAGTTTTAGCTTGAGAATCCATCCATGAAAGAGAACAGAGAATTCTTGACCGTGTTGTCGACCAAAGTGTCAATATAGGGTAGTGAAAAGTTATCCTTTAGACTAGCTCGATTTAGATCCCAATAATCAATACACATTCGTACTTTGCCATCTTTCTTTGGGACTAGGACTATATTGGCAACCTATTCTAGATATTTGGCAACTCCAATAAACTCTGCATTAAATTACTTCTTGACTTCCTCTTTAATTTTAAGGAGCATTTTTGGCTTCATCCTCCTTAACTTTTTCCAGATCGATTTGCATCCGAGCTTGATGGGAAGCTTGTGAACCACTATATCAGTGTCTAGTCCTAGCATGTCTTGATATGACCAAGCGAATACATCTTGATATTCCTAGAGTAGGTCTATTAGCTTGGTTTTAATTATTGACTTTATTGAGATTTTGATTTTAACCTCCTTTCGGCCCTCTTGAGTACCCTTAAATTTATACTTTCCTTTGGTCTTTATGGGGCATGATCTGCTTTTCCTCTTGCTTAACTAATTGTAAGAGGTCTGGTGGTTTGGAGCTTTCTTCAAAATCTTCTTCAAGATCAACTTCACTAGTGCAAATTGACTGTTCAAAATCGATCTTCAAATCCATGTTACTGTCATAGGACACCTAAAAGGGCGAAGAAATAAACATTGCAAAAGGCACGCACAACTAAAGGATTTGGATAAAAATGAAGGCAAAAGAGTAATATAGACAAAAAGGTTGAAAATTGATACAAAATATGGAATGATATGTGCAAAAGTCATTTCATTGATAATGTTTAATAAAAAATGCCTCTTACATAGGACACATACCTACCTTTGGGCGAGGGCAGGTAGGTTGTCATTTCTTAACATTACATGAAAAGGATAGGAAAAGTGCAGGGGCTTCCGTCATAACCTTATCATCAAAATCAAGTCTTAGTGGGAGGACATGACTTTTATGGCTTGGCGTCTTGGAGATAGAGGCTGTTAAGTGCCCTGCTTAGGATGACCATGACATCTTTAGCCTTTTACTTTTTTGATTGGCTTGGATCAATTCATCCTCCCGAATGAAATATTTCATGGAGAGATGGAAACATTGTCGACTTTGACTCCCTCTCTCGAGCTTTCTTGAGTGTGCATTGGCCTTGAATCCTAAGACACATTTGTTGGCTTGAGTAATGACCTATAAGGCTCGGGCCATCCCTTGCAAATTCTTGCCAAGCCTTTTTTCGGCACGGGAACCTTTGCCAACAGTCATTTTTAAGCCAAATGTGTACTCTTTGACAGATGGGGTTTGACTATTGGCAATCTTTCTGCCATAAATATCGCATTGATGAACTTAAAGGATTGGAATGATGTATCTGGTGCATCTTAATTAGGCTCTATGTAGATATCCTTAGTGAAAGAGTGGCGATCATTTCTTCTTCAGCTCCGATGGTGAGTACTTTATCATCTATCATAAATTTGAGCTTCTGATTTAGAGAAGATGGGATGGCTCTGACAGAGTGTATCCATGGCCTTTCTAATAGGCAGTTGTAAGAAGGATTAATATCCATAACTTAAAAGTCCACTTTATATGTACATGGGCCTATCTGGAGCTGGATTATGATATTTCTAATTACTCCGTGACACGTTCCATCAAAAGCACAGACTATGATGTGGCTACTTTTGATGTTAGGCTGATCGACAGGGAGTTTGCTTAATGTAGCCATAGGCATAACATTAAGGGCCAACCTATTGTCTATAAGTACTTTGGGCAAAATACGTCCCTTACAATGGGCAGTGATATGCAGAGCTTTATAACTGCCCCTGCCTCTAGGTGGGATCTCATCATCAGTGAAGGAAATGTAATTATCGACCATGATGTTGTTCATAAGCTAATCCAACTTATCTACAGAGACATCTGGGGGCACATATGCTTCATTTAGCACCTTCAGTAATGCATTTTGGTGAACCTCTGAATTAAGAAGCAGAGATAGCATAGAAATTTTGGCAGGTTGTTTGCTTAACTGATCCACAATGCAGTCTTCACTGTGCTTGATAAACTTGAGAAACTCCGTGGCTTCTCTTTCGTACACTATTTTCTTGACTTTTTCAGGGTTAAAATTCTTTGCTTAGGCCTAAGTTGTACTGGTGCTTGGAGATGCATCAACCTTTTATTTTTCTTGAACTGGGGGAGCGTAACACCTACCACTACGAGTTAGATGACTAACTCCTGATAGTTTCATTGTAGTAGTTGAGGGAGTTAGTTCCCCGATCATGACTACTTAATTCTCATATTTCCATCGAACAGCTTTGTTGCTCTTATACGAGAATAGTTTAGGTACTTTTATAACCAACTTTGGTGTAGGTGTCGAAGAACTAACCTTGGGACTTGACTTGCCATAAAGAATGAGGGGTTGGTTTCTCCCGTAAGGTGGGGGCATGGTTTCATCTCCTATCATATTGATAGATTTAGTAGCAGGTGTGATCTCATGATAGAATTCTATCTGGCCTTCATTCATCATTCTTTAAACCATGGACCTAAACTCCTTGCATGTTTGTAAGGTATGACCTACAACTATATGGAAGTCACAGAAGTTGTTTGGATAATCTTTCAATTTTTCTATTGTGTTGAGCAACCTGACCTGAATCAATGTTTGCTAGACCAAGAACATCGGCATCCTTACATCCTTTATGCTTGCCTTTACTTCATGTTTGTTCTTAATGTCGATTATGTTTGCAACTGGCTCAGTATGGTTTGGCAAAGGATTGGCAGCAACATTTGGTCCTTGGTTTATTCAAAACTGCAAGACTTTTGAGTTAATTAGATTTTACAAATTTTGTTTGAAAGATATGCAGTTCTCAATGTCATGCCCCGCTGCCTCAGCATGGTATTCACAGTAGGCATTAGGGTTGTACCATGGTGGGTATGGCGGTTTCTTTTCTGGGACATAGATTAGAGCCACTAAGTGATTTTAAAGCAAGGTTTGGTAGAGCTCCTTATAGGTCATAGGGTTGGGATCAAAATGTTATCTTTGTTGATTTGCACCTCGATTGCTAGGTGCATTATTAGTTGCTTGATTGGTACTTTGGTGACCTTATGGAAGGTAGTTTTGTGGTGGGTAGAATGGGATTGCAAATGATGGGTTGTAGGTTATGGCATTAATTGACTGAGGGGGTATGGTGATAGGGGGAGAGTACAGTATGCTTGGGTAGTGAGGGTCAGGTGTTTGACATTGTTTCGACTGAGATGAGTTAGCATAACTTATGGCATTGGCCTCTCCTTCCTTCTTTTTACTGGCCATAGGCTTTTTGCTTGATCCAAACGTTTCCCTGGCTAACATTGTACCACTCTTAATAGCTGCATCAATCATTTCTCCAGAGAGGACCAGGTCAGCGAATTTCTTGGTGGCATTTCCTACGAGTTTTTCATAATAAGGAGCGCATAAGGTATGGATGAAAGTGACTATCATCTCTTTTTCTGTAAGGGGAGGCTGGACTAGGGAAAGCTTTCAGTGGATTTCTTTTCAAAATTCATCAGGGATAGTCGATTCGGTGCCCAATCCGACATGTGCTGGTATTGATTCAAAAAGCCCTTAGCCAAGTCAGCCCATGATTGGATTTTCACATTGTCTAGCTCAACATACCACCGAGCTGCTACCCCAATGAGGCTATGCTGGAAGCAATGGATAAGGAGCTTTTCATCTTTCTCGTACCCAGCCATCTTTCGTAAGTACATTCGATAATGGATATAAGGGTCGGTGGTTACATTAAACTTCTCGAACTCTGGGACTTTGAACTTTAGGGGAATGACAAGGTTGGACACCAAAGACAGCGATTGTGCGTTAAGAGCTCCAAACTTGTTACTCCTTTTGATAGCTTGGAGGCATTTTTCTAGTAACTAGAATTTGTTCACTTCTGCTGCAGTCATGGTGGACTTTTGACCTTTTATTTTTTTTGGTTCCTTATGGTCAAGGGTTATCGGATTTGCTGATGAGACTTTCGCATTCACCCCTTGAGTATCGAGAATGAATTAATCTGTCATAACGGGATTAAGGTAGATGATCGATGGAGCCTAAGTGGCAGGTGTAGGAGCTGGCCATTGTTCTTGTCAGTTTCCCCTTAGGCAGGTTCTGGATTATTGGTAGGGGAACTTTCAACATTGGGAGGATCATTCCTTGTTTCAGCAGTGTTGCCTTGCCCTTTTTCTTTCATAAAGGTTGTGATTAGTTCCGTAAGTTTTGTAATTTGATTCTGCATTTCGTATTGCTGACGAAGCATCTGGTCTTATGATTCCTTAAACATTAGCTCAAGTCATTCAATACGAGCTTCATGATCACTCTCCATGATTACAGCGTCGTGTGTTGTAACAATGCATGATGTAAGGTTTCGTGTTTCTGATTGACCTTGAAATCCCTTGCACTTTTATGGCCCAATTCCTATATTAGACTTTTTTTAAAAAATGTATTTATTGATGAGCATTTATGATGCAATGAAGAGTTAAGATAATGAATGATTGATGCAAGTGCAATGAAAAAAAATGGTGAAATTAAATATGCATATGCATTGGAGACAATTAATTCTTGGAACAGCTTTGTTAATAACATCATTCATAGAGTCACAAAAGGGGTTTTTCTTTTACAACATGATTACATCTGAAACTATCTGACATGATTACATTGTGTAATCACACGATCAATAAAACCTAAAAGCCATTGCCCATGATCTCCAACAGGTGCAATGTCTCACCTTATTGATCTAGCTACTTCAATCATGTCATCCGCCTCTTGTTAAGCCATCTGAACTTGTTGAATGAGGTGCTGATGTTGTTTTTGGTAGTTCAAACATGCTTGCTCGATTGTCACTTGCCAATCTAGTTCACATTGCTCAAAAGCCCTTTTTAGTTCATTGATATGACCTTGATGATCCTGAAGAGACTATTCTAACTGTCGAATTCTATGAATGAGGGCTTCATTTTCAACCCTGGTGGCTCTCGCATCTCGCATTTAGGCTTCGAGTCTTTCATTTTTTTGTTGGTAGGTGGAAGCAAAAGCATTTGCCCTCATGAACTTTTTTTTGTTCGTTTGACTTCCTCCTTTTGCTGATTCAGCTCGTGATTGAGAGTGGTGACTTCTACCTCCCATTCGACTGATGTCTTGCTAATATGTTGAGACTTGTTAGATTTTTTGAGTGTCACATAATCCTTGGTTAGGCTCTCGAGTTCATCTTTAAAGTGATCCTTTTCTTTAATGACTCAATCCATTTCACCACTCCTAAGATAGATATCCATCTCTGGCTAGCCCTTTTCCTCCTTAAGTCAAGAGATATCTATAGCAAAGGATGTCGTTTCTCGCTCAAACTACCTCCTAAGTAGCTCGATCTCATAAGGCAATTCCTCTATTGGGATTTGCTGTATCCTAGAGTTGGGTGGCGACAATGGATCATTGATATGGCAGAGCCTCCATTCTTCGTATCCAGGCATGGTGGGGCTTCCTCTCTAATATCTTTCCATACAATGGACCTTCTTCTAGGCTTGGAAAGCGGACTGGACTTTTGCTTTATAATGAGGCTCTTCATATTCTAAATCCCAAAGTCTAAAGTCTTCAAGGAATTCGATGAATTGCTGGCACTGGAACTGACGCAATACCAATAAAGAAGCATAACTAGTATTTCCCCATAATCCCAAGAGTGGCACATAAGTGTAGTCTCCACATCAATACACAATTGACTAAGGGAACACCCATGGGGCTTTCCACGTGATTTCTTCATCCTTGACATTTCATAATTCCTCAACCCAATGCTTTTCTATCTTATCTTAGTGACATTCTTCCTCTAATGCCGTGGAAAGAGGATTGGTCTTGAAGAAGAAAGTTTGCTTGACTCTCCCTTTCCTAACACAAAGATGACCTAAGAGCCATACACCCGATAAACCTTTCTGTTCCCATTCTTTTACAAAAGCTGAGGGCATGGATGGTTTCAGCGATAATGGTGGAAGCAGGGTTGATGTTGCAACATAAGCGAGAAAAGAAATCTGTGACTGCTGCCTCTACATAACCCAAAGTCTTTGGGAATATAACAAGCTCGTAGATTGCTAAAGCATAGACATCTTGAGCTCTCTTTTGATCAGAAAGATTTACCATTACCTCTTTCAAGCTGGCCCAAGAGATGCATTCACTACTCCCTTTTACTTTAACGTGACTATCAACCCATGCTTCTGTGACTCCAAGAATTTTCCTTAACTTCTTCTTGAACGGAGGAGGCGTCAGTGCCTTGCAGTAAATTCGATCTAATTTGGCCCTTTCTATGTTGAATAGGTCATGTACTCATCATGGTAGGGACTAAATCTTGTTGGTTGAAGGTGAAGCATCGGTAGGCTAGATTCTAGAACTGTGCTGTTGCTTGCAACAAGCCATCATCCAACTGAACTCAATGTAAGAGAGCTATATGCCCGTACTTTCTAGTGAAGGCTTCTTTCATGTTGCCCTCCTAATTGTCCTAAATATGCTTTAGTTCTCGACAATCATTCTAACGAAAATCGATCTTGACTTCTTTATGCATTTCTAAGATGTAATTAGGCTTTAGGATGTCCTCGTCTTGATGTTGGCAACCTTCTGACCATGTTTTAACATTTTCAAAAGACTCAAAAATGGAGATAAGCTGTTGCTCCATAAATGATGCCCCTTGCTGAACACCGAACCAGAATAATTGTCCTTAAATGATGATAGTCATGATGGTTATGATGAAATGATCCATGCACCAAAACACAAACAAAGGGAAAATTAGTTAGTGGAACATATAGGAGACAAATGTAAGGAAATAAAGAATTTAAGAACATTAGAACCAAAAAATTCATAACATGTCTCAGCCAAAGTGGTGAGACAAGAAACAGGCAGTATTTCAATATATGAAGTTGCAATCTGCCCTTCATGAGGTGATGCAATAACTGTCTAGTAGTAATATTCGTTTATCACTACTAGTGCAGATCCGCGTTAAGCCATAACTCAGACACCATAACGGCTTACAGTATAAGACATTGTGAATGATGGTTTTTGTTCACTGTCACTTTTTTATACAAAGGTTAGCTGTCGTTTGAGTAGCACAATAAATGATAAAAATGCAGACGTGGGTAACAAATGCATACTCATTGTCACCTATATAATTATAGTAATGAAGAGTAAAGGTTAGGAATGTCTACTCGAGTGACCCTACTCTCTGGGTATTCTAGCAGCGTTCTGGTATGGTTTCACATGGTTTAGCTCGTATGGCTCACTATATGGGTTTAAGTTGACACCTAAATACGTATCCGAATGGCCCCTCCATCTGGTAAGGACAGTCAAAGGACCCCGATCCTAGACCCATCATGGGTTTGGCAGAATGGGTTCGATTCATTGGATGTATTTTCCTATGCAAATACGGAGGGTTACTCATGAGAGACATAGGTAATTTACATCCAAGAAGTTATTGCCATGCCTATGCGGAGGGTTACTCATGAAGGCGAATAGCTTATTTCTTGCTAATGATTGGGTTGTAACCACGCCATAGAGTTTAGCGGGACATAATACACATGCAAGTGCACGGTGTGTGATAGGGAAACAATCAAACCTTTTTACTTCCATATTACCATTTTTATTAAATTGATGATTATTCAAAAATAAGATAATCCTGGCAATCATGCCAAACAAAAGATTAGTTGACAAAACAAAAAAAAGGGTCATAGTTAAAGAATGACTGAAGATTGAAAGAACTGAGAACCTAGCAAGACACAGCTAGTTATTGGCCTAACTTTCTATCCTGTTGCAACGTACCTGGGGTGGACCCTCGCAGATCTATGGGTGCGCACGACTTAAAATATTTTCCCGAAATGGAAATGTCTTCTTGATCGAGACTTTTCTTTCATGATGTGATGAGGGCGAGAATGTACAGATTCTCGACTTATGGTACAGTGAAGGGGACCTTAAGATGAATCGATCATCTTATTGGTTTCAAATGACCATCATGAAATGGGCAACATTTGGAGTCGCCACCGATCATTTTGGGCTAGGCATGATAAGATGCCTATTGAAACCTAAGTTTTGAGTTACGAAACTCAAAAGATTGATCACGTGGTCTACGTAATGCAAAGATTCACTGTTTAGGTTTGTGAGTTGGTTACATGTGATGAGGTACGAACCTCTTTGCAACGCCCAAAATTGGTACCTTAATAGCTATGTCTTATCTTAGTTTCGATTCTTTCGATCTTAACTTGTATTCTTTTGATATAACCCATTTTAATGCATGAATCTTGTAGAAATAGAAATCTATGTTTGATAAAAAAGATTTAATCTCATATACGCCTTGAAGAGATGGGGAATATAGAGATTTTCGATAAAAATGATCTCTGGATTTTACTTTGAAAATGGACTATTCCATTTTGGGCATTGGAGAGATACCCACATGGAACATTATCTTTAATTTTATTTGGAAATGTTTTGAAAACATGAATGCAAATAATCATCATAAAGAAATCATGTTAGTGAGACAATAAATGAAATAACATGACATGGATCATTCAATGCAATGGTAAAGAAAATGGGTGGACTATTAGAATTTATCTCGCTATTGGCATCGATTATCTATGAATAACCGAATCGACAATTTTTGAGATGCATCTGGGTTTCTTGATTAAATAAGGTTTGTTTGACAAATTCATAGAAGTCCAAGAAAGAGAGAAAAAAGAAGATTAATTGTAGTTGAAAGACAATGTTGGAGTATCCCTTTAGAAAGATGAGGTTAGAGTATCCCCATGGATGACAAAGAAAGATTTTTAGATCTTGACAATTTTGAAAAATGGGGTTAGAGTATCCCCTCAGAAGATCAGGGTTGTACTATCCCCATGGATGATAAATCATTTTGACAAAGGAAGATTTTTTAATCTCTACAATTTGGAAAAATAAGGTTGGAGTATCCCTTCAAAAAGTTGGGGTTGGAGTATCCCTAAAAGTGACACATCTGGCACTCTTTAGAGAAGTTGAGTTGGAAAATGTAAATTGACAAAACTTTGTGATTTAGAAAACAAGTGAGCATTTTGATGACTTTTAGCCAATGAAATTATTGTGAACGAGGACGATAAAGATGTAAAGTATGTTTGTGCCTTGATACGAGCTTGTGGGAGATCAAAGCATGTTCTCGAGGCTGATCGGGGTGCTATGGTGGCATTCGAATATCTCGAAATAGAGCACGAGGAAACAATTTAATTTTGACCAAAATCAAAAATAAGGGACAACATTGCGCTATCTTGCTTCCCGAATTTATTCTAAATTGGTTCAAAGGATTTAGAGGGTGGACAAGATACCACTAGAAAGCTAACTCAGTGAGGGTCAATCTGAAAATATTCCCAATATCCCAAGAAGTCACTTTTCGAGGGAATAAGTTTTCAAATTCGCATTGATTGCGCTGCTAGCAGAGCATATAAGGTACAAGGTGTGTCAAAATTTGAAAAATCAACCCAGACTCATTTGGCATTGGAAAATTGCAAACAATACCTTTCTAAAGAGGGAATTTCATGAACCTTTTAGAAAAAACGTTTGAAAAATTTAGAAAAATCATTTAGTGGGCCTGAACGGTCCAACTAGAATACATCTTTAATTCTGGAGGTTTTGGATAGTTTAGACTTGAAAAATCATAACTCTGTTATCCTGAATGATCCAGGGGTGAATAGGAAATCATTTTAAAGATAATTCAACATGCTTTGATAGAAAAATATCAAAAAATTCATGACAAATCATTTAGGATTTTAAAATGATTTTTCAATTTCCAATAGTTGTGCTGCTAGTAAGAGATAAAGCAAAGTGGGGGATATCTCTCATTTTTTTTATGTCTATGGGTCCAAACTCGAGTCATTGACATTCGAATGTCTATGACTGAAGGGAAAAAGTGGCATGAGTGCCACAAACTCATTTGCAAAGCCTCAGAGTAGTTTGGGATGATAAAACAACCCGTTGATCATACCACTCAAGGTCTTGACTCAAGAAAAAGGCACAAACATTTAGGCAATAATTGTAAGACCATTTTCATTTCAAAATCAGAAGATTTGAGCTTGTTTAACCAAGATTCCACATCTGGAAAGCTTAATTTTCCCTAAGATATTTTGCTAGCTTTAAGGAAAATGCGAGGTCCATGCTAATCCTCATTGGTTGAGGTTAACATGCTTGGCTTAGGGGGTTTCGAAAATCTATTTTTATCATCCATCACACATGCATTTTGATAACAAACATACAAGGGAATGGCACACAACATGAATGGGGATGCTAATTTTACTAATGGCATAGACAAAGAAAGTGTTATGCACTTTAACAAGAAGATGTT
>JBBYHM010000003.1:7908376-7940748 GCA_038381775.1 Adansonia rubrostipa | reverse complement strand
AACACATTGTAAAGCAAAGAAAGATCATTGAAAGATCCATGGCTTCCTCCATCAGATTCACTTTCTATTGATTTTTTTGCTGAACCATCTGTTATTTCGTTCAAAGATTCCCTAAAAAAATTGTTCCCATGCTTATGCTAGCAGATATAGACTAGGGAAAAGTAGTGGATTTACTTTCGTCAACTTCACCCTCAAAGGTTGAACTTCTCTGCTTGATTGACCCATTAGCAAGTTAGGTTAGAATCCACCCAGTAAATCACTAAAAAAGCTAAAGGTTGAATTTCTGTATGGATGGATTGCAGACAACTTACTGTTCATTGAATATGGAATCTAACCACAAAGGAAACAAAAAGGCTATCTAGGCATCTTCTTTTGAGAATGTCCGTCACTTCTTTGGATAAATACAAAGTAGCAACCATCAAATGAGAACAAACTCTACCAAGGGAAAAATGGGAATCCATCCGTGTTACTTTAGAAGAAACGATGTGATAAGGATTCCAAACCTTAGAAAAATGTAAAACAATATCAGTGCATATTCGCTACACATTTACCCAGTCCACTGTCATCCAATGATTAGCCCCCAAAACAACACTTCTTTTATTCTTTGAGACCAACTACTTGTATTTTTGTGCAACAAAAAATCTATTTTCTGACAACCATAGCTTCCTAAATCCTGTTGCCAGTTGCCAATATAGAAGGAAATATGGGCCTAGTGAGGGTGAAAAGATCCAATTGACGGCAAGGCAGCCAGATTTATACGGTGAGAAATTATAGCTAAGCCTAAGTGCTCGTGTTAAGGTGTGAGCCAAGTAAAGACAATCGACATGTATCTACTTATAGTATGAAATTGAACAAGAAAGCATACAGCTGTGAAAGGATACAAAAACTGAATACAAATTTCCGTATCCTCCTCCCCTAGTCCGGAAGCAATTTCTGGACTCTTAACAGTGAAACATACACATGATCACAGTTCCACTTGGAAAAGGCCAGTCCATCCAACCATTTGCATGGTCAATTAGGGTTCTGGATATCTGACAAGACATTATCTTTGGTTGAGAATCTATACGCCTCACTTTTCAAGCAATAATTTACATTTTAGTAAGAATTCAGTCCATATTTTGGTTGGAATAATAAGAAGTGGAAGAATCAACTGTCGCTGTCTGTTGACAATAGACGGAAAAAGTTCAAAAAAAGAAAAGATGCAAATGATAAGATTCATCAACTAGATCTCCCAAAGATTTGGTGGCGGTCCAGTAGGATGCACATGGACAAACTACGTAAGTTCTAGCACTGTTGACCTTAACGTGTTACATGAAGTATGCAGAACTAAATCGGCACGGGTTAAAAAAAAACGAATGGACCTGAAATCTAAGCTATCCCTTCGTGTGGCCTAGTCGTGGCTTTGAGGTAGCGAAGTTTGAGTGTTATTTATTATATAACACCATGCTGTTTGTTTCATCAAGGCATTTTTTACTCCAACATCAGATAATCACTTTGTTATTCTGGTTTTCATTAATGGTTCACTTTTGAAACAATATAAAATAGCATATTTTAAAGAACTTGATACAATTAGATTAGAAAGATTTCTCTCAATCAAGCTTGCAAGAGGGTTCAACATTGTACAGAACACAACGACATGCCAGAAAGATACAGAATCACTGTCAAAGGCTGTTATAAGGTTGATCTGCTTGAAACTCTGCAGTTTGCGGGTTATAAATAGATGATTGCCTGGCTGACCAATATGAAGAACTATGGTACTCCAAAGTTGGAAGCAACTCCCTTTCAAGGCATATATGAAAATAAAAACGACTCAATAAATTACTGTTTTGAAGCTATATTGTACTTATTCCATGGCCATAAGAACTCTCTCGAAATCCCTCTTTCAGCTGGCTGGTGATGACCCTACGGACCAACTTTTTTATCTAATTTTAAGAAAGAACTGCAAATGCCTTGGCTAAGAGTTGTATTTAACTGAGAGCTGAGCAGAAAGACCATTAATTAACACACTAAACAATTATGGCTTTGTATGTATAACAGCAAACTTCAGAGAGAAACCTTATGAGTCGATCTGCTCCGTTTATTTTGTTTCAAAACTCAATGTTATTATCATAAAGTTAAATACCCTCTTCATCAGTTTTAAGCAAGGCATGCCGTATCTTTCACAAAATATTCATCATAACTTTGATAGCTACTTCAAAATTTTCAAATTTGTTTTAGGACAAGGTTAAAAGCATGTTGAATTTGTAAACTTCATGTCCAAACAAAACTTGAAGTCAAAATAAAAAAGGGGGGGGGAGAGAGAAGTGAAAAAAGGAAAAGGAAAAAGGTTATTCCTAAAGATGTGAGACCGATTGCCACTCATCCAAAAGGCCAATTACCTATTGCTATCTTTGCTGGGAAATGGGATAATGAAACTACCCATATACAAATAATTCCACGGCTATATCACCATCTGAACTAAGAATTAAGGATCATCTTCGTTTATTGAGTGAAAATGTTTCTGCATATGTTCTTACTTGAATTAGTCCACAAACTTATGGAACGATGCCAATGAGTTGTATGTTTCCGAAAGCCAGCTAGAACCATTAGCAAAGGGTAACTAAGAGTGGAAAATTTCTGCACATGCTTGTACACAACAATAGGAGAAATAAAGAAACTATGACAAAGTAATTATTGCACTTGTCAAGAAAAAAACTCTAGAACTTGAGTTTCATTAACCATTTACTCATTCTGATGATCCCTTCCATACTAAAGAAAACGGATTACATTATCTTTAGCTAATGCAAGTATGCA
The DNA here is from genome assembly GCA_038381775.1 of Adansonia rubrostipa. Lineage (NCBI taxonomy): Eukaryota > Viridiplantae > Streptophyta > Magnoliopsida > Malvales > Malvaceae > Adansonia > Adansonia rubrostipa. The sequence continues at coordinate 7,937,955 of JBBYHM010000003.1, read as the reverse complement.
ACCGCTGGTAAGTTTATTTGATGCATCATTAGAACACAAAAAGGATGAGTTTGGTCCAGCTAATAGTATATACATCTAATATTTCTTTTCACTGACTGGTAACTAACGAAGCAAGTCCCACTTGCCACCGACCAAATAAAGGACTATGTACGGCTTGATCTTTAGAAAAAACTAGAGATTGTCCTTTGATGCTGATTCTTCTCTTACTTCTTGTTCCTTGTGTTGCTCTATCTTGTGGTTCCTATGGGGACGGGTCACATCAGACTCTGTCCTTTTGGAGGATATATTCACCCAACTGTCTCAACCCCACTACACTTTTCCTCCAGTACATAAGGGACTCCTTTCATGATCTCCCTCCCATACCATTCCTTGACTTCAAGTAATCTGTGAGAGAAAAAACCCATCATTTCCCTTCCATCCTTTTTCAAAGTTTCAATTTGTTCACCCTTGCTTTCAAATTCAGGCACCTACGCAGTTCTTTTAATTTTTCAGTCTATCATTCTCCGTAGATTGTCAATAAATTCTCTGTTTTCAGTTTTTCTACTTATATTTTCACCAATGGCATCTAATTCTCTCACTTCTTCACGTAGCTCTAGCTCCTGGACGGCAAAACAAAACAAAATGTTCGAGAAGGCTCTGGCTAAATATGACCAGGACACTCCTGACCGCTGGCATAATATTGCCAAGGCTGTGGGTGGAAAGTCAGCTGAGGAAGTCAAACAGCACTACGAGATCCTAGTCAGGGATCTCAAAGACATTGAGTCCGGCCGGTACCCTTATCCATATCCAAGTGGGAGCAGCAACTAAAGCAGTGAGTTTAGTACTGAACAGCTCATATCCTAAACCACTTTCCATGTGTATTTACTGCTCTATTCTTTCTTTTTTTTTTTTTTTTTTTTAAATATAATTATATCTATTCAGTTGTCAAGATTTGCAAGTTTTCCATAAACACTTCAGAATAACCAAGAAGTGAAGGACAATTCTTATGCAGTAATCACGTTCCTAACAATGTGGCTGTCATTCTTTTTGGTGTAAATAGCAGAATGCTTATAGTTCTGTGTTTAAAGGAAAATGTGATTCTTACAATTTTCATAGATGGCATATCCATGAAGTCCTTGTCCTTCCAGCTCCTCACACCCACAAGAACAACTAGATCATACACTGCCATTCCCAAAATCGTTAAACATTGAAAACTGAAGGTCCCTTGTGGGTCCATAGAATAATACAAAAAAAGTGGGGAATAAGAACTCTTCAAGTGCCCATTTTTTTCTGTGGTCCATCAATTGTTTTTTTTTCTTTTACCGACTGAACATTAGGCAACCATCCTGATTAACTAACTGCTTATGAAGATCATTTATATTTAATGTTTTTACTGACAAAACTCCTTTGACTCTTTTTTTTTTTTTTGATAACATGTCGATGGCACTGTACATTACCAGTTCAAACAATTCCTATGGAAGAGTACACGAATGACTATTGGAGAGTCACTTACAAAAACCCAACTCAATAACCAATATTTTCCATTTTTATTCTCTCTTTCTAATTCTATGTCACTTCCAACATAATTTTATAGTAATTTTCATTTGTCTTTGCACAGGAGCAAACCAATTGCTCTTCAACCTATCTGCAACTATTGGCTGCATGCTTAAAGTGATAATATTTGAATGCTTTCTTTTTTTTCTTTTGGATCTTAAACATTTGTGTTTCTTGTCGTAACTTTTTTGGATTTTGTTTTCAAGGTTTTCAGTGGAATATTTAAAATCAATAAATTCCTTTTCCAAAGACTAACTTACCTTTTTTGTCTTTCAGGTTCCCTGAAGAATCAAAAGACTATAATGAAAAAAAATGAAAATGATGCAACCAGAGACCTTAGTTGCAGAAAGACTAGCATAGTAGAATATTCCCCACATAAAAAAAATGAAATTATTCCCCACTGTAATACTATATATATGCTGTTATTACTATTGATATTACCTATTTGTATTTTCCTGTCACCTTGTCTATCTATATTAAAATGATATATATTTTATTAAGGATATATAATTTTCTTTGTTTTCTAAGTTTTATTAATTTAAAAAAGCCAGTCTCTGATTACGAGTTAAAATTAGAAGAATAAGCAGTAAATAATCGAAAGACTTCATAAAAAACTACAAAGAAAGCTCAGTGATCATTGAAGAGAGACGAACCTGGTTAATTTCTGGATAAACAATCCAATCGATAATCCCGTCGAGATCTTGAAAATCAGCTAAAATCAAGAAGAATTCAAGGAAAATTAGTGCAAAGAAATGCTTACCTATAAAAAAATAGCAACACTTAAGAAATATTTGCATATTTCATGATCAAACATCAAAAGTTATGCATGAGAAATTCAAAAGGTTCTAATTCAATTTCTGGAAATAAAGAGTCCAACTCCGCCTTGATCATAATGGATATCAGGAACTTCGACCATTACTAAAGCGATCGGATTTTCATTATCCAATATATTAGAAGGAATCTGCTGTATCTTTACCATGAATTTCAAGAGAAACAAAAGGACGGCAAAAAAAATTGACAGAGGAATTGAAATTCTAATGAACGAAGAAAGTTTGGTTAAATCAAAATTTGCGTGGGAGAAGGCGACGAGTTGAAACGTTTGGATTTGTGGTGGGAAATACACCTGTGTCGAGTAGCCTGCTCGGTCCAACAAATTCAAGTGAAGTTTAGATATATCATTTTATGATTTAAATTAATTGATTTTAATTATGTTTTATTTAATTAAATAATATTTTTATTTAATTTTATTTATAAATATATAAATATTAATATAAAAATATTTTTTAACAATGATTTGGGCTAAGTTTAATTTTAATTTAAATTTAAATTTAAATTTTAAAATTTTCGAGCCATGATCTTATTTGACTCAATTTATAAGTATGTTTAGTAGAAATTAATTTTCTTAATTTTTATTTTTTAAAAATTGATATACATTTTTGATAATTTATTTAATTAATAATTTCATACTTAATTATTATTTTAAAGTTTAATATCACAAACTTATTATTTAAATACATAACAGATAATTATAAATTTTATTTAATATTTTTTTAATAGGACAAAAAGTACTTCATATACAAAATACTAATTTACCTTTTTATTTGGACTTAAAACAAAGAGATGGTTTCCAAATGCCTCCATCTCCAAATACCAAATATATTATCTCTATTTCTCTCAGTTAACATTTATTTTAATCAACTTTGAATGGATTCAATAGCCGATGAAAGTCCAAATATGAAAATTAATGGTTACGTAGAAATCTAACCTTAAAATGATCAAACAATACAAATAACAAGTCAACCCATTATTTTTGGACTTTTAACTCGTTAAAACTTCAAAATGATTTTTTTTTTTTTTAAAAAAAAAACCCTAAGAAAATTTACTATAAACCAAAGGTATTAGCTTCAAATATTCAAAAAAAAAAATTTCTTCGAAGTCACGAGATCAATCCTAAAACAATTCTTTACGTTGAAATCAAAGATTGTTGAGTTTTTCAATAAAAGGAAGAATAATTTCTATCATTAATAGTCATTTTGATTTATTATATTGATTTCAGGTTGGATCATTTTAAATTTTAAAATTTTTAAAATTCAATCATTTCGATTTCAAATTATTTTAAATTTTAATTTATCAAATTTTGATTATTTTAAATTTAAATCATTTTAAATTAATCGATTTAACATTTTGTTTAAATCGGTTCTAGTCTCTGTACACAAAAACCAAAACCGGTTCTGGTCTGCCTAATGGACCATTTGGGTGATTGGGGCCTGTCGAAGATTTTATCATTCCTGTCTTCGCCATCCATTGGGCTACAGTTCCTTCAAAACAGTTCGATTCCTGGCCCCCCCCAAATGACCAGAGCTTCTGCTCAGAAGATAGTAGTTTGGGCCACCGCCGCTCTATCTTGGTTTGGGCCAGCGCATGTAGACCGCTCCAACCAGACAACTTTTCTACTTCTTTTTTGGGTTTTTTTTTTTTAAAAAAAAATAGTTGATTAGACTGTACTGCTTAAAGATTGAAAAGAACTTACATCAATAATGAAGTTCCGTTCATTCATCCACCTGAAATTGTTCAGTAAATTTATTAAATATTATTTTTAATGTAATTGTAAGAATTAAGATTATATATCTCGAAGGTACTTTCTTTCTTTGCTACATCAGTGTAAAAGCTTCTTTCTTTTTAACTACAAACCGCAGTACTTGTTTTTTTTTTTTTTTTTGAATAAATGTTTGTTAATTTTTTGTGATTAGGTTGATATGATTACGGCGTGTTTGCTTGCTCAGAAAAAGAAAACAGGGGAATGAAGAATAAAAAGTCAGTCAATAGTCCCAATTTCCCAATGATACGTGACTTATCATTTGTGTAATTTTAGTTCTTTTTTCACAATTCCTTTAATTAAGATAAGGATTGTATATTGGTGGACGAATTTGGTGGGGCCATAATGATTCACTTTAGATTAGAGCATAGTCTTAAAGAAATTTCAAAACAACAACAATGAAGTTTACACTAACTAAAGATCCCAAGAATTACTTCTCTAATTTCTACAAATTAATTAAAGAATGATTATATTAAAGCACCTCTATAATTTCCAATTCTAAGCATTAATAACAACAACAACAATAGTAAATAGATATTTACTTATTAATTATTGCAAAAAAATTAATTGGGTTACTCAAATACATTATGTTGAGTGTATCTTTGTGCTAAAAAAAAAAGTTAAAAGGAATAATATTTAAATAAAATTTTAAATTTTATCTAAAAATAAAATTACTATATTAAAGGTATAATTATTAGTCTTCTTATTTGAATAATATAATTTATAAAAAATTATTTAGATTTATTTAGATGAACTTGATAATAAATATTTGAGAGAATATTATTTTAAAATTTCTTCACAATTCAACTTTATCTATTTCAAGATTCAATAAATATAATTACAAATGAAATAAACATTTATATATTTAATTTCTTGAAATAAAAGACCGAAAGCTTATTTACATGCTTGAATATTAAACTAAAATTAAATTTTATTCAATTAAAAGCATTCTCAAATACTCCATTTCTCAGCATTATTTTATTTAATTCTAAATTTTATTCACTAAATTTAACCATTTATTCACAGACATTTTCCTTCAACTAAGATTCGATTTTTACGAGGAAAAATTCCAACGTAAGATAGTGCAATCGTTAAAATCATCGAAGATTATGTCAAAAATCCGAAAATATCATTAATCATAGTATGAACAAAATTTTATACTTGAAATATGCGTGATAAATTAGGTGTTAAAATTATTCGACAACGATTTGTAACTTGATTAAGCAGAGAATTCTTCTGAATCGTTCTTTTACTGAAGCTATTCGTTTCAGAGTTTTATGGCATCGGGAAAATTACAGGCACTCAGTGGTTGAAGTTCTTGGATTCTAAGCTGCTTGGATCGCAAGTTTATGGATTCAGTGGGGGATTTCGTTCAATCAACAGGAAACACTGCACCCATGGATGAGGAACAGTGAAAGTAAAAACTTTCGGCACAATTTCTGTCATTTTCTTTTTCTTCCCAATTAGTTTTGATGCTAGCCAATCGGAAAATTTTATGATTGACCTAATAATGAACTTGCTAACGAAGTCATCACCCCCCAGCATGAAGTTAAAAAGGCATGGTTACCAATAAGAATAAGCTTACGTGTGAAGCACCCATCTCGACATATATAAACCCCTCTCAGCTACGTTAAAACACTATAGTGCTAAAATCCACCCACTCTCTCTCTCTGTCTCTCTCTCTCTCTCTCTCTCTTTCGTTGAAGCACTTTCAAAATCGATTAAAATCTTCCCCAACTCGTTTCCGAGGTTTCATTCTTTGTTTTCATCTTTCAATTTTAATTTTTTATAATATAGTTTCTGTTTTAGGGTTTTGATTCGATACACACGAATTAGAAACGCCTTGTTTTGTTTTGTTTCTTGCTTGGTTTCTGTTTGTTTGCTACGAAATTTTTTTTTAAAAAAATCCGTCCTGTTTGTTATGATTTATCTTCGTAGAAAGGATTTTCATTTGAGAAAAGGAAAGGAAGTGTAAGTCTCTGTTTTGGTTAACATGTTCTGTTTATTTCTGTGGGTCCTATAAAAACATTGACTTGACTTCAATATTCCGTTTTAGGAATGGCTTTCATTTTTTTTTTTTGGGGGGGGGGGGGGTTCTGTTTGTTTGCTAAGAAAATAAGAGAAACAAGTCAGAAAATTGGGATAAAAGGCTTTTCTTCAACTGAATTTCTATTTAGTTTCCACAAGTTTGGAACAAAGCGTAAATTTCATGGCAACATCCTATTTGTATATTCTATTTTCTTGTGTACGTCCAATCAATTGACCTTTGTTTGCAACTTTCTTTTTGGGTTTCTACTTATAAACCACGCAATCAAGCATTTTTTTTTCCTTAGGATTAGAAAATAATATATTTACGTTTCATTTACTTTCAGACTTATCAGAAGCAGAGCAGTTGAGTTGATTGTAACTTCCTTGCCATTTCCGTAATCATTTTTCAACTTGATTTGATTGACTTTGCGCTTTTGATCATTTCTTCTTTTGTTTCGTTTTCTTTGTTATATACGTGTCAATATTGACCATGCCATTTGTAAGATGTGGCTTTGCTTGAATTGTTCTTACAAACCTCCTCAAGGCTTTCGTTCCAGTCAAGGGTAATAACTAGCTTAGTTTTGAGAACTTGGAGTTTAGCTCGAGTTCTGTGGTTCGAATTCCTTATCCCGAGCTGAGGGCTCCTTTATATATATATATATATATATATATATATAAAAAGAAGAAAAAACTAGGTTACTTTTGGCATTGCGTGTCATGTCGTAACTCATAATAGCAATAACATCCTAAGCTATAAGTCCAATTTTCTCTTTTTCTTTACTGTTTTAATGAACTCGCGCCCGCAGGTTTATGGTTGATTTCGGGAGTAGTAAACAAGACATGGCAGATTTAGAGAGCTCCATTCAGGAAACTGTGGAAGATGACTTTTGCTTAGTTGAAGGTGCAGAAGATGACTTTTGCTTAGTGGAAGGTGACTTTTCCTCTGTTGAAGATGCAGAAGATGACTTTGAAGGTGCAGGTGATTCAGATTGGGATGCTGATGAAAGCTTTTACCCGGTAAGCTTTGGTATTTTTCGCATTAATTCTACGAGTTAGAACGTTTTAATTGCTGATTATAAGATTGTTTTGTAACTTGAAAGGTCTGCAACAGTTTGAAGTAGTATCTGTTTTGGTCATCGTTGACTGAAATAAACAAGTGATCCTTTCTTGTTTTATCTATCATAGAAGTAACTTAGGTTCTACAGCTCTTACTCTAATCTGGTTCTTTAGCCAACAAAATTTTCTGAATATCTTTATGATAAAAATCTGTTCTTATATTTCAGTTTCCAACACTCTCGTGCAACTCCACAGCTGAGGTTCCAAAGGATGAAGCAGACCCCCCCAAACATATGAACATGAAGAAGGAAGTGCGCTTAGAAGATGTTGTGAGGGATCATGTTCTTCATTTTCTCCCTGCAAAATCACTCTGTAGATTCAGGTCTGTTTCCAGAGGATGGGATCGGTGGATCACCAGTCCTTTTTTTGCCCACAGGCAAACTACTTGCTTCCAAAACCTTTCTGGTTTCTTTTGTCAAGTTCCTGGTCTCAATCCTACCTTCATCTCGTTTAATCATGATGCTTATGGCATGCCGGATCCCTCTTTGAAGTTCTTGCCCGAGCCTGTCAATATCCGAACCTCTTGCAATGGTCTTCTTTGTTGCCAAAGTGTTGAGGACAATGTGTACTACATTTGCAACCCTGTGACGAAGCTATGGAAACGGCTTCCTAAGCCAAACTTGTACCATGGAGCTGGGGTAGCTGCAGTACTTGCTTTCGAACCGAAGCCGCTCAATTTTAATGAATCTTATGAGCTTGTATGTGCTGTCACTTTCCCCGATCATCCGGTTGTCTATTTTGAGATTTACTCATCGAGGTCAAGCTCCTGGAGACTCTGCGAGACGGTATGCTGTGAGCTTGATGGTTTGGAATTTCTCACTTGTGGGTATTACATGAAAGGAGTTATCTATTGGGAATCCACTTCCGGTGTCATTCTTGCTTTCGATTTGAAGAATGAGCAATATGGGATTCTGCCACTTCCTTCAACCGGCGGACAATCTGGTGCTTTTACTATGATCCATGGGGAGTTATGTTACATTCTGGCTCGTCATCAAGATGATGGTTGCACTATATACATTCATGGGGATATGCATATGACCCTGAAGTCTGTAATCAATCTTCCTTGTGACAATGTAGGGACCATATTTGGCATCTGCAGGGCTTTGCCAAGCATTAATGACGACATTCTGATACTTGCACTTGGGAGGAAGGTGATTGCTTATCATATCAGAGATCAGAAGGTTGAACTGATAAGCACGTGGGCAGGTGATGCATGTACTATGTACCTTCCTTATGTGAACAGCCTCGCTTCAGTGAGGCATCCATTGGTCGGGAACAGGGCTTAATTGTCCGGACAGTCCCTCTCAAAGTGTCATTGTAAATGTGTCATCTGTTGGCTAATAGGTGAGGTCACTGAGCTACATCCTTAACCAGACCTCGCCTTTGCTGGTATATTACTAGATGTTTGTTTTTGAGATAATTTGCCTGAGTTTGCTCTTGAAACTGAAGACTTCCGAAGTTCTAGCTCATAAGTTTCTGTAAATAACTTCACCTTTTGAAGCTAATGTTATGGATTGCAGCACGAATGGTTTCTTCTACCACGGTGGTGTGAATTCTAATAAATGTACTTGGGTGCAAGTGTCGCATATGGTTGTGTTCTATTTTTTCAAGATTTTTATGTATTAGAAGGGTTTTTGAAAGATCATATCCCATATTTATATTCGAATATGCATTAGACATAGATACAAAAGAAAAAAAAAGTCAAAACACCATAAGTGAATTTCCCTTTTACTAAGCAGAAATGGGGCAATAAAATGTGAAACATTTTTGACTAATACAAGACTAAAAGTGTTATAATTTAGTGTGTGATATAGCGAATTGTTCCTGCATTTTCCTGAAAATATAGCTCTTTCTAATCATCCAGGTAAAAATCAGAAAATACAGAACTTAAAATTCATGTCAAAGAACTGTGTAAAACATATTTATTACTGTCCTCAATCTTTTCATTGGAATTATCTCATGCACTTAACAGCAAACTTAAAAAGAAAAAAATTTGACAAAACAAGTTGCCATTCTGCCCCTCATTGTGCGAGCATCCATGAAGCAGTCATTAATAATACTATGATTACAGCTGTTTCCCTATTACATTCTCTCCTCTGCCACTGCTATTGCCTCGCCCTCTTTTAAGACTTATTCCCTGCACATTCAACACCACCTTTCAACACTTAAATGACAATATCGTGTTGACTTTTTATTTTTCTTGAAAGTACCCTGTTTGAAACATTTTTAGATATAGTTATGTGATATAACTTTTTAAATATATAAAAAAATTTGAAAAAAATTAAACATACCCATATTAAATAGGTTTATGTATCATGATTATTGGATATATAATATATCCGACGCTCAAACCTAAGTGTGACAAACATAGCTTAATGATGGTCAATTCACCTAGGCAAACATCCTATGGAATAAAGTGAGATTACATTGTGAAAAATAGCAAGTAATTCTGTTTACATGGTACAGATCTTTGTCTTCACTTTGCTTTCCTCCTCAAAGCCATAAAGTTTTTTTTTTTTTTAATCATTTAATGTTAACATTTTTAATTTCTGTATTACCTTTTCCTTTGGGTGGTAATATTATTTGGCTAAGTAATTGTGTATTTACCTTACCTTTTTCATTGTTTAGGTGTGAGGCTTTCTTCGTTACAAGTGTGAAAAGAAGCGATCATGTTGGGTCGAAGTAGAACAAGTTTTTATAGTAAGAAGAAGTTGATATTTCCATACTGTTTAGGCATGGTTTTTGAGCCAAAGAATGAAATAGTAAAATACCTAAAAAAAAAAAGAACCAACCAACTGAAACGAATCAAGGGGTGGCGGAGGCCAAGAGCCAGAGAGTCCTGCTTTGTAGGAACCCACTGAGGGGAAGGGAAACGACAGGGTCCCCTTTCTTGAATTGGTAGTTTTTACCATGCAACACCTTTTCTCTCTCTTTCCCTTCAGAACCCCTTCTATCTTGCTCTTTCAGGTACCATTTTTCTCTTTCAATTGTTTGTTTTCTTTATTGACTCAATTCATCAAAATAGACTAAATAGTAATAACATAAGATCAATTTTATATATAACATGTCATTTGTGTTACAGATTTTGGTGAAGGCTGTTCAGGAGAGATTTTAGATTCTTTTTTTTTTTTTTTAATTTAGATTTTTTTAGAGCATTTGCATGGCTAGCATATTAGATCCTAAAATGGCATGCTGCATCTATCAAAGTTTGCTTGATTTTAATATGGAAATTTTGTTCAGGGTTCTTCGGTTGTTTGAGCCAAGCAAAATAAAGGGAGGGGTGGTGTTTCTTGGTTGGAAAGTTCTGCAAGCTAATGCAAAATGGCATCATCCCCTGAGAATTCTCCATCACAAGATTCCCCACCTGCTCCATCATCACCATCGCCAACACAAGATAACTCACCTTCACCATCATCCTCACCCCAAACCTCACCATCGCCGCCATCACCATCCCCACCACCTCCACCAAAATCATCACCATCACCACCGGATAACAATAACGAATCTCCTTCTCCTCCTCCACCTCACAAAAGTAGTAGCAACCATTCTCACCCACCTCCTCCTCCCAGAGGTAGTGGCACCAAGTCGAACACTTCGAGTGATACACCATCCAAAAGTTCGTCCAGTGACAACAACTCGGATGTAAAAATCATTATAGGAGTAGCTGTGGGGGTAGGATTATTGCTACTTGTTCTTATCATCATTTTAGCCTACTTTCAGCTAAAGAAGAAGAAGAAAAGCCTTCAGCAAATGCAGTACTATCAACCTCGTGAAGCTAAAGGTGATATAAAAAAAAAAATACCATTCTTTCATGTTACCAAGGCAAAGGCCTTCATTGATGAAACTTTGGAAAAGAAAGATTGGATTTTACAAATACTTTCCATAAAATTCTCTATTTTTTTCTTTCAGTTTAATGATGAAGAGCTAATACCAGTATAAATTTGCCTTATAAATCCAATGAAGAGAAGAAATTAATATGCATGATCTGTTATTTTATGATTTAGGAACTGATAAAAAGTTTACATGGCTCATGAATTAGTTCTATTGTATTGGTTTATGAAGCAGGTGGTGGTGATCAGTATAAGAAAAACTCACAGAATCCTCAGTGGGGCAATGGTTTTCGAGGGGCGGAGCATGTCGTCAAATTGCCTCCACCTGGTGGTGCCGGTGGTGGTGGATGGGGTTCACCATTCCCAATGCCAGGACCAAATATGAGCGGTGAAGCAAGCTCTATTTCCTCAGGCTCAAACCATCCTTTGCCACCTCCATCACCAAAATTTGCTATTGGATTCAATAAGAGCACTTTCACTTATGAGGAGCTGGCAACTGCCACGGCCGGATTTTCTCAGGCCAATCTGCTAGGCCAAGGTGGTTTTGGATACGTGCACAAGGGTGTGTTACCGAACGGCAAGGAGGTTGCAGTTAAGAGTTTAAAACATGGTAGTGGACAAGGAGAAAGAGAATTCCAAGCTGAAGTTGAAATTATTAGCCGCGTCCATCATCGCCATCTTGTGTCATTAGTTGGATATTGCATTGCTCGCGGGCAACGGATGTTGGTCTATGAATTTGTTCCAAATAAAACCTTGGAACATCATCTCCATGGTAACTTGAATTCCATGGTTCATTTATTATCATTTCTCAAATTTAAAGCTTGCAGTTGCAGGCTTTGCTAAAAATCAGCAACTTCTTTTTTTTTTTCCGTTGTAGGAAAGAATCTTCCAGTCATGGATTTCTTCACTAGGCTTCGTATCGCATTAGGATCAGCTAAAGGGCTTGCTTATCTTCATGAAGATTGTAAGTAATTTCCATCTCTCCCCTCTTTCTTTAAATCTATCTGCAACTCCATTTCTCCCTAAGGTTTTCATTTCTTTGTTGAATTATACATGCAGGCCATCCTCGCATTATTCATCGTGATATCAAATCAGCTAATATTCTCCTTGACAATAACTTCGAAGCCATGGTATCTTCTCTTAAAACTAAACCAATGTTTTAGTATTACACCATTAAAATTCATTAATTATCCAATGATTACAAAGAAAGCAAAAGGGTTAACTAACCGAGCATATTTTATAGGTGGCTGATTTTGGATTGGCTAAGCTGTCTTCTGATAACGACACCCATGTCTCAACTCGTGTTATGGGAACATTCGGGTAACGTAAAAACAACAGTGAAAGAGCAATTCTTTTGTTGATTACCGTTTTTGAGGGAAAGACAGATTGAAAACATGGAAAATCTTTAGTTTGGTTGAAGAGATTGAGATCAAATTGCAGCATTTTCATGCAAGATTTCTTCTAATTGTAGGTACTTGGCTCCAGAGTATGCATCGAGCGGCAAGTTGACAGATAAATCTGATGTTTATTCGTTCGGGGTCATGCTCTTGGAACTCATAACCGGAAAGCAACCTGTTGATCCTACTAATGTAATGGACGACAGCTTAGTCGATTGGGTCCGTACACTATTCTGATTCTCCTTCTCCATAATCTTCAAAACTCAATACTTGCATTAAAGTTTAAATTTGATGCATTCTTTTGACTAAAACACCAGATCTTATAGAACTATAGTAGAAGGAAAAGTATCAAATACAAAACTCCTTTCATTTTTAATGAACTACGTTATGAACAGGCTCGACCACTTTTGACTCGTGCACTGGAGGATGGCAACTATGAACAACTGGTTGATCCACGCTTGGAGCTTAACTACAACCATAACGAAATGCAACGCGTGGTAGCCTGTGCTGCTGCCAGCATCAGACATTCCGCCAGAAAGCGCCCGAAAATGAGTCAGGTTCGCAAAGATATCTCCAATCTTCCTTCTTGCCTTGCTGTAATGTTATCTTTTATAAGTGTATATATATATATATATATATATATATATAATCGTAATGCAAATTAAGCAGATACTACGTGCCCTGGAAGGAGACTCTTCGCTGGATGACCTAAATGAGGGCGTAAAGCCAGGCCATAGTTCAGTCTATTCCTATGGAACAAGCTCAGACTACAGCAAAAGTTCATACGATGCTGACATGAAGAGGTTCAGACAATTAGCATTACAAAGCCAGGAAATGGGTGGGAGCGGCGGTTACTCATGAGATATTTTGCACCCGCAGACAAGCCATGCAAAAAGCACAATGTTAATTTTACCAAGTTAACAGAACCAAAAGGTCCAAAACCATGGAAAAAAAAAAAAAAAAAACAAGGGAAAAATCAAAACACTGATTGTTTACATAATAATACTGGTTTGGCTCAAGATGTTTTTTTTTTCCAAATCGTACTGTTAATTTGGGATTTTTGTTTTAATTCAAGTATTTTCCTTTTTTTTGTCCGGATTTGTATCATTTAAGGTTGAAAAAAAACTAAATCAGATATTACTTTGGCGAGATTTCTTGTCTTGTCGATTTTTTCAATTGGATTGATCTATTTAATTAAAAATTTTACCATTAAATAACTACTAAATATAATAATTGTTTAATGGAAATATGCAATCGGTTTAATGACGTAGTCTTTTAGTATAGAGTCTATAGGATAAAGATTAAAATCTTATCATTAAAAAAAAAAAAAACTAAAACCGTTGTTACTAATTTAATCTAAATTTTTTAATTGATTTTAATTGATTGAATTTTCAACAAAATCTCTGATTTTAAATTTCATAATAAATTGATTAGATCTTTAATTTTCAATTAAATTGATTTAATTGATTAATCTAATTTGATTTAATGAAGTTGCAAAAAAAAAAAAAGAAATTACACATATTGTCACTCTTTAAATCATTTAACATTTTATGCAATGGCCAAACTAATAATTCTGCACATTGACGAGAAAAACCGTACTGCTAAAAAATTTGCATTAAAAGGATAAAAAAATAATCTACTTTCTACATCCAGTCAATGAAAATCTTAAAATACATAAGAAAAATTATAAATTTGTTTTAATATTAATTTTGCTAATAGTTATTACTATACGTTAAATTATGTGTCATTTTATTAAATTTATCGATAAAATTTTAAATTAGTTTTTTTAATCTCAATGTAAATATACATAATCTATTGATAGAGGCTAGCAATCAATATGTTCAGTTGGATTAATCATAAAAATAAAAAAAATGATTTAATTGATTTTTTAAAAAAATTAATTAAATTAAACTAATATCGTTTCAGTAATTAAAATTAATTTAAACGTAAAATTTAATTTAATTGATTCACACATTTAATTAAAATTTAATAAATTTAAATTCGAATCTTAAAATTTATAATTTTTTTATCTCAAAATTACCACCTATTTGTAAATAAATAAATAAGATCGACTTAGTTTTGTTAATTTCAAATATTAAGAATTTATTCATTGAATATTCAAATTGGCCTTGTTTTTTTTTTTTGCTCGCCCTATGGTCTTTCGGGCTGCATTTAAAAATACACCCGACCCGATTTACGAAAGAAAAAACCTATTTAATCGATGTTTCTCACCATCTCACTCTAATTAGCAAGCCCTTCGATTTGTTTCAAAAAAAAAGAAAAGAGCCTAATTACGCCCCGAGTGATCTCTCTTCAAGATGGGAGATTACAACGATGCATTCATGCGCAACCAAAACGCCGCCACCGCCGCCGCTGTTCAGGCCCGCGTTAAACCTCCTCAGAACCGCGCCAATATTCAACAGCTCAAGCTGGTTCGTTCTTTTAGGGTTTTGTTTTTCTCTTTGTTTGAATAGTGTGATCCGATTATTTTTAATCTCGACTTGTTAGCTTAAGATTATTGTAGATTTTTCTTTCTTGTTCACTTCTCTCTATTTTTCAAAGTTTTTCATTAATTTAGTTGTTATTTTGTTTTTGCTTTATGAAATGAATTTGCTAGAAATTTCAAAAAATTAAATGCAATTAAAATTTTTTATGATTTTAATTTATTCCTGGGTGAAGATGACTAAATACGAATTTGCTAACTTTGCAGATTGGGCAAAGTCATCCTACTGGTTTAACAGCCAATCTCTTGAAGCTTTTTGAACCACGACCTCCATTGGAGTTTAAACCGCCTCCTGAGAAGAGAAAATGTCCTCCGTACACAGGTTTTTGCCGTGTATTTTGGTCTTCTTAATTTAAAACTTTGATTTTTATTGATTTGTTTTGCTTCGTTCGGCTTTCTTAGGAATGGCACAGTTTGCGAGTCATTTTGCTGAGCCAGGAGATCCTGAGTATGCCCCGCCTGTTCAGGAAGCAGAAACACCTGTAGGATACTCCTTAAGTAGAAGCTACTGTTTTTTTGTTTCTGTGAAATGCTTTGCATAAGTAAATTGGTTTTGATAGTGTTTCTTATGCTTGTTCTGTTGATTTATTGAATGGAAATATATTTGCATAATATGAATGTCAGTGACATTTTTAACGGACGGAGCCCTATACTGAGATCACTTCTCTTTTATTTTTCTCCTGTTTGTATGCTTTTTTGGATCTAGGCACAACGGAGAGCAAGAATTCAGAAGTTGCGACTAGAGAAGGGTGCGGAGAAAGCAGCTGAGGAGTTGAAAAACTGTAAAGTCTCATTTCTTTAAGTTGCTTATTAGTGAGTGATGAATTTGTTTAATGTATGTTTTATGACTTTTAATCATTGCTTGGTTTTTTTTTTATGCAGATGATCCCAATAGTGACCCAAATATTTCAGGTGATCCATACAAGACACTGTTTGTTGCTAGACTTGTAAGTATATTTGCCTAATTCCATATCTAACTTCATCTTTCAATTATCCCTGCTGGAATAAGTTATTAGCTTGTATTATTTGTTGCAGAATTATGAGACATCCGAGAGTAGAATTAAAAGGGAGTTTGAGTCTTATGGACCGATTAAGCGGGTAGGTATTTTTGAACACCCTCATGCAGGTTTGGTAAGGGGTTATGCGGCTGCTATATTTTTTCTGTTTCCTTAATAAAAGATTTTAGTTTCATAAACTAAATTTCAGGTTTTAAAGCTTTTCGTTTCCACTTTCCAGTATTTTCCAAACAAGCTATATTTTTTTCTTGTAAAAAGTTGACGCTTCTGATGTTTATACATATTTACCCAAGCTTACTAAAGAACAAATTTTTAAAATGTTTCTATGAACTTGGTATGCTGTAATCCATCATTGTCGCAAACTCTATCTTTAGATGGTACTTTTAAATTGCAATGTATGGTGCAACTTCCTGTTGGCATCTATGGGTATGCTGAGCTTCAGCCTGTTCGGCAATATATCATATTTAAGTGTCTGTTCAAGTTGTGAAAAGTAAAACAGGTAACAGTGCCTATTTACCGCGGTAAGGGTGAATGTGTT
The DNA here is from genome assembly GCA_038381775.1 of Adansonia rubrostipa. Lineage (NCBI taxonomy): Eukaryota > Viridiplantae > Streptophyta > Magnoliopsida > Malvales > Malvaceae > Adansonia > Adansonia rubrostipa. The sequence goes on along the minus strand of JBBYHM010000003.1, from coordinate 7,921,398 downwards.
GTTTCACTTGACACCTTGATAAATTGCTTGAATATGGTAGGATATAGAAATCATCTCCAGACATAGGTGATCTTCCACTCTTTAGGTATTGTTCTACCACTAAGAAGCATCCTATAAAGGTATCCCTGGTAAGGGGCTGATTAATCTGTTTCTCTTTCCCCAATATTTTTACAATCCTATTCCAAAGACGTTTCTTCATCCTGCACGGCTAAGATGAAAAAAATATGTTGAGCAAGAAGTTGTGCATTGTGCCTTTTGGCCTTTATTTTCAAGCGGTAAAAGGTGGCTGACATCTGTCCTTTTTCCTGCTATTGGGTAAAACAAATTGGGAGTATTAGCATCTCTTTCTTTTGTTATTTAAATTTTTGGTCCATGCTTTTCCTGCTAATAGAAACTTTACTTTTGGCTTTTAAAGGCTATCAAAAACATATCAGCAGTTGAGAAGGTGTTCTGGTATTTTCTAGTCTATAACTATTCTCTGTTTTAAAAAATTATTTCCTGGTAAGGGGAGATTAGTTTGTTCAACAAATGGTAAATATGCCATGATACATCAGTTTATCTACAACTCTAGCAGTGGTGGTCAGCATCTCACATTGGCAGCCCTATGATTAAAAGGTGAGCACGGCTTATGAGGCATAATGCCTGCCTGCCGTGCCATTTAGGATTTTTACTATTTCTAACATTGTAGTGCCAGCACTTGGTTGTGGAGATCAAACATCATCAATTATAATTTACCTGATTCACATGAGAAGAATTTCTTCTACATTTCTTCCAACTGTTTGTTAATTGTTGCTTCGGTTGTGAGATTACAGGTCCGGTTGGTCACTGATAAATCCACAAATAAACCAAGAGGCTATGCTTTCATTGAGTACATGCATACTCGGGATATGAAAGGTTTGCTTTGATTTGATCTTTTTTTCACCTTTGAGCTGGTAGGCTTCAGGGAGCATTGTTAATATCTGCTTTCAAACATGTCACAGCTGCTTATAAGCAAGCTGATGGGAGGAAGATTGATGGCAGAAGAGTTCTTGTGGATGTTGAGCGTGGTAGGACAGTCCCAAATTGGCGCCCTCGTAGGCTAGGTGGTGGACTTGGAACGACCAGGGTTGGAGGTGAAGATGTTATTCAAAGGTACTTTGGATATGGCTATGCATATTGTAGTGCTGAGCCATAAACATAGGCTGTAAAGGATGAAAATTTTGTGTTAAAAGTTTCAAAATTAGTACTTAGTAGCAATTGCTTAAATGAGATATTAATATTTAAGTGACAAGTAAGAAATAAGAAAAAAAGAATATCAGTGATGCATCTTAGCAGTTTCTCCCTTGGTGATTGCCTTATGGATGGGAGGTGCCTTGAGCTCGGCTGCAAGCAACCACCTTTAATTCGGATGCTTCCAGAGAGAGAAACTGAACTCCAAAAATTTTGCTTGGCTGATGATCTCATATGTATTGTTTTCCGCTCAAGTTTTGATGTTTGATAATTTAGTCCAACGTTACCATGCTGGGGCTGAACATTTTATTTTTTAGAAATTAAATGCTATGTTTGATTTGTTATTTTCTGGAAATTAAATGCCATCTTCCTTTGCTACTCAGGGAGCAACTGCAATCAGGACCATCTCGTTCTGAGGAGCCAAGGACTCGTGAGGATCGACATGGTGACCGGTAAGCAAAGCTTTAGCTGAGCAGTTCCTCCAATTTTTGTCTTTAAAATATCTGGTAAAATCTTAAAAGTTTGCTGACTGAATGCTTGTTTCAGCATGAAAGTAAGAATGAGTCCTTCCGCCTTTACTTTTGCTGGAACATATAAGATAACAACCATTTTCTATGCTTTTGACACGGTGTCATCATAAAATATTATAATCATAATATGTTATAATTATCTGATTTATCTTGGAAATCTTAGGGACAGGGAAAAATCCCGTGAAAGAGGAAGGGAACGGGAGAGGGAGCGAGAAAAGTCTCGTGAGCGCTCCCATGACAGACCAAGGGATCGTGATAGAGAGGATAGACACCACAGAGACCGTGAAAGAACTAGAGACAGAGATAGGGACAGAGAGAGAGACCGTGGTCGTGATCGTGATCGAGCACGTGATCGAGGGCGGGATCGTGGTCGTGACCATGAGCGCGATAAAGAAAGAGATCGTGAGAGGGACAGGGATAGGGATTATGATGTTGGTGATTATGACCGTGACCGTGGGCGTTCTAGGGATAGGGAATCTGATTATGACCGCGTTGAGTCCAAACATGAGCGGGACCGGCACAGTGAGAGGGACTATGATCATGGTGAGCCAGATGAGGATCGTGGGTGGTATGATCAGCATGATCGTGGCCATAGGCGTTCAGACCCAGATGACCAACACTATGAATACTATGAGCATCATCAAGGTCGAGGAGAATATGATTTGGATGCACATGGTGATCGTTATGATCAATACGCTGACCGTGATCGTGATCGTTACGATGGGATGGAAGAAGATGATTACAGGTGATCGTAAGACAGAAATCAATATCTGGAGTCTTAAAGATATGTTTTAAGTGAAGGCACTTTTCTTAAATTGAGCTGCTTTCTCTCCCATTGGCACCTGATTTAGTTTTAGATCTCTAAGGAAAAACTGTTTTCAATATGCTTTCCCTGTGATGTGGCCAATTCCGAGTTCAGGAGTGTTTGATTTGGAGTTGGAGCCCCACTATGCTACTATGAGCTTGTTTTTATTTCCTTTTTTTTTTTTTAAATTTTCTTAGGACTTGCTATGTTGTTTTAAGCTATAATCCTGACCTGTTGTGTTTGCTTCCATTTTGTTTAAGATGCTTGAATTCGGTAATCAATGTTATCGTATTATTGTCGTTCTGATCAGAGTACACTTAAATAGAGAATATGGCAAGAAATAATCTTAACGCAAAATAAAGAAAGTGAAAACCTTATTATTGATTAATGTGATGATGTGCTAGTTTAATTTGCATGAATCATATTTTGGAAACGTTTATTTACAATCCTTTTCCTGAAGGTCATTGGATTTTCAATGAAAACATTTAAGTTTTCAAACATATTAATCTACAATTTAGCAAAAAAAGAGAAGTGACCAAGGTGTTAGAGTCTTTATTTGTACCTGTTCTCCGTTTAGGCTGCAATATCAACCAATAAGGTTCATGGAGGCACCTGAAAGTTCTTCCATGAAATGAAACTACCTAAAAGTTGAACCACGTCAGCCTGCAAAACGAGCAGAAGGTTCACTACAAAGATAGCCATTAGTAGCCGCTATTAACTTGTGGGGTGGTGGAGTTTTCCAGTCCAGCTATATCAATGGCTTCTTGTGCATCCAATATGGTCAATAACTGAGGTATGGACATGCCGCCAGAGATGACAATTTCTACATCAAAACGAACATTTAAAAAATTACATCTTTCTGCCCCATAAAAAAAAAATACAAATTCATCAGTTTTTCATGGATATATTGGCCAGAAAATCTTACCAATTCCTTCCCGAACGGAGAGGTTAGGCCTTATGATATCTTTTGAGCTTATGAGGAATATGTCTCCAATGTAGAGATGATTGGAAGGTACGTAAACACAGTTCAGTTCTTCTGAACCTGAAGAACTCCCATGAAGAAGAACTGTTGAAGTGATAAATCCGAATGCATATTCTCCAAGTCGCGGATGCCTAATAATTGCCACTTCTTTGAAGGCGTTCGATTTCTGATCTGGAAATTCATATAGTTTCATATATACTGCTGTTTAAAGATGTCCAGCAAATATTTTGAATGCTGAAACTAGAGACGCTTGTTCTTAATTTTACCTGGTGATATTGCTGCACTTATTTGTTTGGAAGCTGAGTAAATATAGCTAATGAGGGGCATTTTCTTGATTAACCATTCTCCCAGACTAAGAACAGATGCTCCCAACCATGAGGACGTGAACACACCAGTTATGAAGATGAATGTGATGGAGGTCACAAATCCAAGACCTGTGAAAATATTCGGTACCATGAAAATATAAGACTATATACTATTGTTGAAAACTATGTTACTCAAACTTACGTGTGAGTGTCCGAAACAGGTGCCAAACACGAGTACTTAAAACAATGAAAAGTTAGAGCAGTATAGGTTGAAACCTATACTACGCATGTAAAGTAATGAAAAGAGATAATATACCAACCAAATATGTTGATCCCAAGATGCTTATAGATTGGAGAGAAGAATCCATCAACAAAATGAATGAACCACCAAGTGATATAGAATGTAATTGCTATAGGCAGCAAAATGACACTGCAAAAAACAAGGTCAGCTACGAGTCAAAATAGATTTGCAATCATGAGTGACTTAATAGGAAGTACGAGAGGGATATCAGAGCTTACTCAAATCAAAGATTATCAGACAGTAATTATAAGATGAATCTAAACTACTAAAAGTTGCATGCAATCAATGATCATAGATTTCAATTTTCAAGCCAAAGTTGATCAGCCGACTCTTTGTAATTTTCCCAAGACAAAAGCTGATTTAGAACATATGTGGAGGATCATACATTCATACCTACCTATGTTTGGATATCTGTTGGCGTTGGACACGAATAATTTGAAAAAAATGAAGAGTTTGGGTTAGTTGAGTTTAGTGGCTTTACTTTGGGACTAGATTTTACAAAAATGGAGTATGAAATTACAAAATTGATATTCAGGCCATGCCAAAAGGAGTAGAAACTTGAAGTTAAAAATTTACAAAAACCAAATTCAAAACTATGCTTTTCTTAGCTAAAAATTTGAACAAACGACACAAAATTTGGAAAAGGATTAGTAGAGAAGAGCTAACCATCCTGTCATAAACTTTTTGGAAGCCCAGCTACGGATGACTTTGTAGAATGCCTGCAAAGAAGAAGAACCAAATTCAAACATCTTATAAGCTTAAACTGCAAAATATGACAATTTTCACCAAAAATTTGTGACAGTTTTATAGTCATTACATCTTAATTTGGTAGCAAAATATAAAGAGAATAATAACCAAATGTTCATTGGTGAATCTCCTAAAAAATTTTAATTACGATTTGTAACTTTCCTTCTGAGCCAAGTAAAGCAAGATTCTTCTTCACTAAAGAAGAAAGTAATTGCGAATCATAACGTCAATGAAATTGAAGGGGATTGAACAAGAAAGTAATTGAAACGGCTTCTTCTTCTTGTTCTTCATTAACTTAAAGTATACAGCGAGATAACGGTCGAACTCAACATGTTTTTATCTATGTCGATAATTCTCTCCGAAATCTGAAGCATTTAAAGTAGAAGAATTCATGAAAAAGAAAAAAAAAAAAACTGGAAAAACCTCTTTGCTGGAAGAACGAGAAACCGTAGCCGATGAACCAGTAGATTGGCTGCCATTTTCGCAGTTATCTACAGCTGATATTGGAATCAAATTCAATTGCTCTTCTCTCGTCTCCATTTTTTTTTTTTTTTGGAGTTTCGGTAACGATTAACGAACTCATCAGTCGTCAAAGAGGTGATGCCCGCTCTTTTAAGCAACGAACTCAATTCTGCCTGGGCTCTTTTGTTTTGAATTTGTTTGGGCCACTTAAAGCCCATTAACGTCACCATTGTAGTGATTTTTATAGGTCAGCGTCGAAAATAGCCCAGCCCGCATCATGTTACACGTGCGTGTATTTCATTTTATTTTTATTAAAAAACACGTATAAAAATGAAAATGACTTCAAGCACACGTTTCGAAAATCTAAATTTAATTTAATTAATTAATTTAAATACATTCAAATTTTAATATTTATAATTTTTATTTAAAAATTAATGACAGATCGAGATGAAAAGTATAATCTAAATACTTATATTATTATTCAAACTTTTCATTATTTTGAATTATCTGTATTCAACAGATATATCTGATAGATATTCAATCATTAATATAAAAATATGATTATTCAAAGTAAAGATTTAAATAACAATTACTATTAATAATTTTAATAATTTTTATTATAAATATTTATCATAATTGATCATGATGATATTTATTATATTTAAAATTATGACAAATATAATATAATAAAAAATATGTTAACCATAGTAATTTAAATTTTTAATTTAAAAAACTTTTAATATATAAAAAAATTTAAAAATTAAATATATTTAGATCGAATGATATCCTATTCTTCCACTCAAGTATGTGATTAACGTTGCCAAATACAACTGCCTGTCGCCCGGGTTGGCGACTTTTAAAACCCGAATCAGAAAAAAGGCAGTTACACTCGACACTCGAAATCAGCGAAGCTTCACTGCTGGTTCCAGCTCTTCCCTATTTTTCTTTTCCTGCGTTTGGTTCAAGTGATCATACAATTCGAGCGCAAATCAAACTCTACAATTCAATTTCCAGCAAAAAGACCTCCTCCGAAAAAAAAAAAGGTACACTTTAGTTCTAGCTCTTACTATCCTAAATTTTATTAGGCGAGAGGCAAAAAAGGTGTTTGGTTAGAAAGATCGGAGAAGAAAGATCTTCGGTTTCGAGAAATGATAACTCGGTCCAAACTCGTAGAGCAACTCAGAGATTACCAGATCCGATCTCAAAACACGTACCCCGCTCTTATCTTTTTCTCTCCTAAACCCCATATTACTTCCTGGTAAGTTTTTTATTTTCCTTTTCATTTTACTTTTTTTATATTATTTTGAAGTTTAAATTTTCATTTTTAATTTGTATGGTTTTGTACATGATTGCTTTTTGATTGATTTGTAATCAGAAAGATTAAAATTTTTCATTTTTTTTCCTTGAAAAAGAGAGTAATTTGATCCTCGGCCCATATTCAGAGTCAGATTTAATAAAAACTGAGGTATCTAGATGCGATTAAAACTCTCAGCTGTTTCTGTAATCTTGAATTTTAGATTTTGGGAATTGGTGTCGTTGAAACTGCCGTGTTCATTTTGCTGGTTAATAGGTAATATTAAGTCGAAGAAATTGAGAAATTTTGCACGTTAAGCTTCTGAGATGGATTATTGGTGGGAAAATTATTGGGGCCTATTAGAAATTGGGTCATGGAAGTACTTAAGCTTGTAAAAAATTGTCGATTCGGTCATGTTTTGTCAAGTCTGATTAAGGATTAAGATGTTCTTAAATTGTATTTGTCCCGCTTGTAGCTTGCAACAGGCTATTGAATCTTGTTTGAAATTTTACTGTTTTATCCCAAGGTTGTTATTTGAAGTGGAACTGAATACTGATCTTGTGGAAGTGAGATCATATTTGAGTCACTGCTGAAATTGTAATAGTTGAGTCATAAAGTGACCAAACAATGACTTCTAAGTTAGTGACCTTTAAATTTTTTTGGAAAAGCTTTAACTTTTGAGAATTCAAGGTTCTCCACCTAGGGTGATTTAAAATTTCTTCTAACACTCAAAATAAACTATCCGAAAGGAGCAGGATTTCTCATGAAAGAAAAACAAGCTACATTCCTACTTCTAGAGTTTAGCCATTTGGCAGTCAACTTTCAACATCCTGAATAAAAGGACTGTTTTTTTTTTTTTTTTTTGGTAGTAATAAGTTGATCATTGCGTGTAATTTCTTTAAGCTTTTAACTTATTAAAGATTCATTGTTATTTCACTGGTCAATGATGGATTCCATGCAATTAATTTAAGACTCAAAGAGTATTAGGTCGTTTCTAGTTATCGTGCTTTTTATCTCCTGATTATTATCTGAGTCATGACAGTTAGGTCAATGAAAACTTACTTCAGCACAATTGTTTGATTGCATTTTGACAAGGAATTATACTATTGTTAATATATCATGTCATATCTCTGTGAACAATGTAACATGTCATGTGTCTGTTTGGCCTTTCTCTTGCACCCTTTGGTTGTAAATTAAACTTTTACATGTTACTGATGAGATTCTGTTCACCTCATGCAGGGCCGATGTCGCTGTGGCTGTTTTTTGGGCCTTTGCTTTTAGTGTGTTAGTCATATTATCCTATTTGTCCCTTTATTTTAGGCACTTCTGGCTTTTCTGTATCCCTATACTGCTTGGTATTTTTCTTCCCATACGATTGAGAGGTTGTAGACAAGCTCTGGTCAAGAAGAGGGAGAGGAAATTTCTATTACCCTTGTCTATGTGAGCCTTTTCTGGCACTGAAAGTGCTTTGATTGATATGAGGTGCCCATGGATGGCTTATTATCCATCTTAGCATACGTGGCGCGTTCAGACATCTTGGATATTGACCTTGGTCAGTGAAGACTATTGCTATCTTCTTTTAAATTAGATGGTACAATTTCTTGTTCATTTTTTTCTTTACAAAATCATACACAAAGCCCAGGGTCAGTTGCCAGACACTTTGAACCGGTAACATTTCACGGTTCTGCTGAGACATCTGCTAGTCATTTATCCGATCTGCAGCCTGTAGAAATTTGAGGTGCAGGAAATTTAGTTATTTAATGTTCCGCGTTCAACGTTTCGCCTATAAAATGAGACAAGGGAGGTGGAGAGAGACAGACAGACAGACAGAAAACATTGAAAAATGGAAAAAATTCTAGATTATTCTTAAGTGGTCGTATGAAGCAATTTACTTCAATTTCCTTGAGAATTGACTTTGTTAACAAGCATCTAGCATAAGATTTAGAATCTTTTTGGTTTTCTTCTGCTGCACTCGACATTTGTTTGAAGTCATAAACAGCTTCTTGGTGATTTAGTTTACAATAGATGGAATTTCGGTCTTCTTGCTTCACAGTTCAGATTGAAATATGAAAACTAGATGGAATATTAAAACCAATATTGGCAACTATAGAGTAACTGTATCCTTTGCTTGTTTGTGTAGTTTTCAGTTAACATGCATCCATACTGTTCACTATTACAGTATGTGGAATTTGTTCTGTTCGGGTTTAATACGGCTCAAGGTACTCTTAATCATAAGCAAAGGAGAAAACTAAGAGAATAAAATTGAATGATGGTAACGGGTGACAAGAAATGGCATGATTGTTCTTGATTAATGAGTATATGGCCCTCCAACACATGCATTCTAAAGGACTGTTGAGGGGCTTCTCTTTTGTCTGCTGGATGTTTAAGAACATTCCTGATCTTTAAATCTTTAATTGTTGTGTCCATCCATTTAAGTGTCTTTGATTTCATGGTTAAGGCCCTTTGTTTGGTTAAATTAACAATATTTTATATCTTTATGCTTCACCTCTACAAACTCAATAGCTATAACTTTAATTTGTTTTCTGATTTATTCTAATGCAATTCTCTAATACGGTTTGGTTGCCATTTGGTGAGATTCAAAACATTTGTATGAGATTTGGTTGTTGGATTGAAGGAAATTGGAGGTGCAAAAGATGATTAAAGTGAGAGTTGGAATGATTTTCTCTCTTTTTTATTTTATATTATTCTTTTATGCTGTTTTTGGCAGGGAATATAGCAAGGGGTAATATTAAAAAAATTTTATCTAATTTTCGAAATTCGCAACATTGCTATTTTGTAACTTTGATCATTATATTAAAACCTTTTCTTCTCTTTTTCCTTTCTTTCCTTCGTATTAAAGAAGTTTTAAGGTGCTGGATGTGCTATTTTTAAAAAATAATATTTAATAATTTTAGGATTCAAATTATATATCTGCTTTTTCTTCTTTTTTCTCATATTGCGAGCTTTTTTGTTAAAAAAATAATAAAACAAAATGCTGGATGTTTCATAGTATTATCTCATTCTTAAACAATTTATGATGTTAATACAGGTGCATGGCCATTTCTTCAGTTGGTAAAGGAAAAAGGAAAGGTAAGCGGCCCTGCAACCCTGCAAACTACCTTTACGACATCATGGCATGGCAGGATACAGTGATTTGTTTTTTGCCTACTGCTGAAAGCAATCTCAAGGCAATAGCAGTTTAATTAAAAGAAAAAAAATAGGTGCAAAAGAAAGGTCGGGTGCACAGCATTTTCTTAGCCAAAAAAATATCATCGAAATCTTTTAGATTTCACTAATGAAATTAATAAAGTAATGCATATCTTTAAAATATATTTAAAAATCATAAATAAAATATATGATAAGTTTTTTTGATTTTGTTTGTGGATTAAAAATCCTATTATCTTGTTGAACTCCAATTTAATTAAGTCGAAAGCAAAAGGCTAGAGTGAGCCAATTCTTTTTCCAAACTCGGTCCAAGTAAGAGGCAAGCTTCATCCCATTTTCAACTTTGATATGAACCCTTTTTTTTTCCTTTTATAATTTATGTTTTTTAGTGCTTTTATACTAAGAAAAAAACAAGAGGGTGAAGTTGTTTCTTAACTACTCAAATTGAAAGGTCGAGAAATCAAAATCAAAATCAAAATCTTCTTTTTTTGACTAATTTGTAATAATTTTAAGTTTTGTAGGTCTATGAATATGAATCATGACTTGATGCGTTGAAAATACGATACTTGGATCCATCTTCTACATCACGTTTGTGGCGGCTTTTCATCAAACTGGTCCAAACATTATCTGATAGCAGTAGTAAGACTAATAATAATAGAACATATTTAATTCCACAACTTCTATACTCTATTAAGTATTACTTTTTATTATTATTATTTATTTTAAAGAGCATGAACTTTGCTTCTTCCCTCCCACCTCCCCCCCACCCTTAAATGCAATCCGAAAATTTATTATATTTAACCAATTACGTTCACAAAATTCAGAAAATATATGTTTTAATGATGACACACCCTATTTCTATAATCAATATCTTTGAGAATATTGGAAGAGAAGTCCTATATTTTGCTAGGCAGAAGCAGCAAGGATTCTACCCTCCAATTATCGTTCATGAGTAAGGGAACAGGGAGAGGTACCTCACTGATTGCTAACGCTGGGGGGTGGATCGAAAAACCGTGGCAGCCAGCAAGCAGGACGGTAAAGGGAACTTTTTTGAAGCAATAATTTAAAAAAATGACATTTTAAAACTTTTTAAAACAATTTTTTTTTTCAGTATATTAAAATCCATTAAAATAATTAGCATTTATTATATATTTATTATGAATAAAATTCTTAACTATTGTATTTAATACATGCTTCTATTATCAATAGTATATTAATTAAACTTAATGAAAAGTTTAAGGTTTTATAAGTACCGTTAAGACAGATCCATTGATTATATCGGCCTGGATAAATTAGATATTGTAAATCACGAAAGCAAATTCAAATATGGTATATTTTATAAATTTAATAAATAAAAATGTAATGTAATGTAATGAAATATAATTAGAAGTTTTTATGGTTGGATAAGTTTGAATTTGAACGTGGTTTATGCTTGATATTGATATAATATATGTTTAACTAGATTCAGACATTGAATATTAAAGTCAATGTCTAACTTATTATTTAAATAAATCTATTTTTTTTCTTAAGTCCATTTTTCATTTTAATATTTTTATCTAAATTTTTTTAAGTATTAGACAGACCTTTAAATTCAAACAAATAATCAAACTTTTAAATAAATCTAAAAATTATATTTTAAACATAATTAATATAACATATTTTTCATTAATTGACCAAAAAAGCATGTCACGTATATACAAATTATTATATTGAAAAAAACTATAAAGACAAATGCAAATTATGTATAGTAGTGAAAAGATGTAAGAAGTTGGTCCAAATTTTATTTCAAAAGAGAAGTCAAATTTTTTGACAGAGATGGATCGATAGTGGCACCAACCTTTTGGAAGTATAACAAATTATCGGTCAAAAAATGACTACAAAACTAAAATCATGCGACTAAGGTTCTATCTTTCTTCATTGATTTTTGGCTTTTTACATAGTTTGGCCCCAAATTATTAGTGGAGTCTCTTTCTCATGTCTCACTATTAGAGCTTTGATTGGAATTTGATATCTAAGACAATATTTAGTGAAAACCAGTGCATACAAACAGAGAGCAAATAGAGATGATAAGCATTTTTTTTTTTCACTTTATAACCATTTTTCTCTCGTAATTCTAAAATCAAATTCAACACATTTAAGTTCAATTAACTTAGGGTTGCCTTTGATCCATCTAAACAAGCTCCAATATATTAGTAGTTTTTACCAATAAAAAGTAAAAAAGAATAATAGCTATTCTAAGAATTATAATTTGATGTTTATAGATATTGGTTAAGAATTAATCAATTATTGTTTTGATAATATTTTTGAATTTAATAATACCAAATTAAAAAACAATTACTATCAACAAAGTTAAAAAACAATTACTATCAACAAAGTTAAAAAACAATTTTTGAATTATAGATTCTTAAAATCTTACCTAAATTTAATTAAACTAATGATTTTTTTTTTTGCCAATAAAGGTTTTTAGTTTTGGTTAAGGGTTTTAGTGTCATTTTTGCTACACTTTCGCGATTAAATTTAGTAGAAAAAATGGTAATTCATATTTTCGTGTTATAATTGTGTTTAAGATTTTTTACATTTACATCAACTTTGATACGTTTATAATTCATATTAGATAGATTTTGAGAATATATTCGTGTTGTATGGTGTCGTGTTTTTTAACTTTATGTATATTATATTTGTATAATCATATCAAATATTGTTAGGTTTAAAATATATTAATCGATGTTTAATGACATTAACTGAAATGATATATCTATAAAACAATGCAATTGATGCATTATTTTTTCTTGAATTCAATAAAAATAATATCTTAAATATAAAATAATTTAAAATAATAAATAATCCTTAACTAGTTGAGCACCCTCACTTTTGCAATAGAGTCCAATAAAAAAAATGCTAATCAGTGCTTAATAATATTGCTTAAAGTGATATATATTATATATAAAGAAAATTTTAAATATAAAACTAATACATTACTTTTCTAATTTAATAAAATTATATCTATATTATTATAAAATGAGTGATTGCGTTTAGTGTTATGAGTTAAGTGAAATTAACTCAATCACTTAGTTTACTACAAAATTAAAAAATAATTTAAAATAATAAAACAAAAATAAAAATAAAAATATTTTTATATTTTAATTTTGTTATGACCCGCATATGGCGACGACCAAAACGACACATGACGACCGCCAAGTCCCACCCGCCAAGTCTCACCCG
>JBBYHM010000003.1:7854480-7877343 GCA_038381775.1 Adansonia rubrostipa | reverse complement strand
TTAAATTCATTATAACATTTAAATAATAGTTAAATATCAATAATTGATATCACCTTCTATCCCGTCTGTATATGTTGGATCAATGTTGGAAACTTTAACGAATTGGGAGAATCCAACAAAAATTAAAAACAAACTAACAAAGCAAAAACTTGAGTATGAAGCTTCAAAGTTGATATATATATATATATATATATATAAGTTGATAAAAGACAGGTCTGACTTGTGTCGAGCATGTATATATGTTAAATTGTCATCCTCATCGATGCCATGTCCTTACCCCCATAAAATCCCCCATTGACCCCTCCATATGTCCCACATGCAAAGATTAAAAGCCAGCAATTATAACCTCTAAAAGCCCCCACTCGCTTCTTCTTCTAATTTCAAAACCTAAAACTTTAACCCCCGAAGCAGCAAAAGCAAAGAAATCAAAGGAAGAGCTTTTTTTTTTTTTTTTTGGTGCTTGAAAGCTATGAGAGTCCCTGTTAGTTCCTTAAAACCTAACAACAATAATAACAATATTACAACAGCCAGGAACATCAGTTTCCATAACAGTGTTCCGGCCTCATGCTATGAGCCAACATCGGTTCTTGATCTTCGACGAAGCCCAAGTCCGGCGGTGGCCGAAAAGCCGGTTTTGAATCTTGCCGATGATTCTAATTGTATCTTAGTTTTGGATCCTCATCATCATCATCAGGCGCCTGTTGAGTGGGAAGAGCACGTGCTGCGAAACATGGATTGGGATGCCATCATGAAAGACCTGGGATTGGATGACGAATCTGTGCCTGATATCAAAGCTATTCCTCCTCAAGTTATCAGCCCCAGCTTCGACAATCATGTCCAAAACCTCCCTGAGTTAACGTCCTGCGAGTTGACTCATCATTCCGTCCATTCTGATTTTAACAATCTTCACGATTTCTATTCGGGTCTTAATCAAAACCCATCTCAGCAAACTTTTAGTACTACCACTCATAATTACCTTGATGATATTTTTAATAATTGTAATTTCCATAATATTGGCAACTTCAACTTGGGGTTTGATTTTATAGAAGAGCTGGTAAGAGCCGCGGATTGTTTCGACACCCACGAATTGCAACTCGCGCAGGTGATATTGGCGCGGCTCAATCAACGGCTACGATTTCCTTCAGGGAAACCGTTAGAAAGGGCCGCTTTTTACTTCAAAGAAGCTCTCCAGTCTCTACTCACCGGGACAACACGGCCGACTCGTTTATCTTCATGGAGTGAAATCGTTCAAACTATCAAAGCCTATAAGGTCTTCTCTGGGATCAGCCCTATTCCCATGTTCAACGACTTTACGACCAATCAAGCTCTCATCGAAGCACTGGATGGATCAGCACCGTTGGTCCACGTCATCGATTTTGATATCGGGCTTGGAGGCCAATACGCTTCTTTAATGAGAGAAATGGCTGAAAAAAATGATCAGTCTTGCAAGTTCATTCGAATAACAGCCGTGGTTCCCGAAGAATATGCCATTGAGACAAGGCTTATTAAAGACAACCTTTTCCAGTTCGCTCAAGACCTTAAATTAAGGTTTCAGATTGAGTTTGTTCTCCTCAAGACCTTCGAAATGTTGTCCTTTAAAGCTTTTAGGTTCATTAACGGAGAAAAAACGGCAATCGTTTTATCTCCGTCAATTTTCAGATGTCTCGGTTTAAAAGAAACCTCTTTTTTGAGCGACCTCAGGAGGATTAATCCAAGCGTCGTCGTCTTTGTAGACAGTGAGGTGTGGATGGAGTCGGAGAGGACGTCTTTCCGGAAGAATTTCGTGAGTTGTTTGGAGTTTTACACCATGATGTTTGAGTCGTTGGACGCAGCGTTCGCGGGTGGGGAATGGGTGAGGAAGATAGAGACGTCGTTATTGCGGCCAAGGATATTGGCGGCCGTGAAAGCGGCGGCGAGGAGGATGGCGCCGGTGTGGAGGGAAGTGTTTTGTGGGGCGGGAATGAGGGCGGTGCATTTGAGTCAGTTCGCTGATTTTCAAGCTGAGAGTTTGTTACGGAAGGTGCAGGTCGAGGGATTCCACGTGGCGAAAAGACAGGCCGAGTTGATGCTTTGCTGGCACGAAACTACGCTGGTTGCCACTTCAGCTTGGAGGTGTTAAGCGTGGATTTTATGTATTCCCGTCCAATTTTAGTCTTTTGGTATGTTTGGATACTTCCATGTTTTTAGTCTTTTCTTATCAATTTATCAAGGATTATATATAATGTGAATCTTCAAGCAAAACATGTAAGTTGCAAAAGTTTATTGACATATGTTAACAGTTATTTTTTTATTATAATTATAATGCCGGATTTTATTGATAAGTGCAACAATTTTTAAGCTTAGTTAATTTTATTTATAATAACAAATTGATATTAAATGTAATATTTGATAATTTTTTTTGATGATTTTATGCATTGGGTGCATGTATTATTTTATATATAGCTATATAGTAATATTAAAAAATTATTGTAATCATTAAGATGCTTATTGGCAAAATTCTATAATTATTAATATAAATACATTTTACTTCATTAATAAATTCTTTTCAAAACATATACCCCTTACAACCGGGAGATAACATAGCCAGATGGATCGGTCTCCCAAATGGAGAGTTTTCTTCACCAACGGCCGCATGGAAATTTCCTCTGGTGTAGACATAGCAAAAAGTTGCGCCATGGGGGCGAACAGGGCTCGAAGTAGACTCTTATCTTCGGGTGTCCTTCACCCTATTGGCTTTTATTTGGATATTGAAAATCACCAGCTTAGGGACTAAACGTGGTTGATTACAGCTTCACCATCGGAAACAGGCCACTCGACGCCTCCCAGCATTGTCATTGTGAACCTATTTCGATTCCCCATCCTTACATAGCGATGGAAGCTGCTCCTCCATTCACTTCTGACGGGGTTTCGAACCAGCAAGCCAGAATTCCTCCGGATCCTCACCATTCACAGGTAAACTCACATCCCGGTGTAAATTTTTTTACTAACGAACTCATGCTAGGAGGTCCGGGAGAAAATGAAGAGATGGGAAATGGCTCCCCTGATTCAAGTGGAACTATGAACTATTTGACATAAAAGAGGACAAGAGGCCGGTAGCAGTGGTCAGGAATCCGATGGCGATATCAGGCCCGAAGGCTTCTAGAAAGACTAGATGTTGTGGACCAAGCTCTTATTGAAGAGAATAATGATTCGGATGGGCTCAGGTAGGCTGTCCCTCATCAGCCTCCACCGCTGCCGTGAAACTCATTAGTTGGAATGTTAGGGGATCGGGTCAGCCCTAACACCCTATCATTGTCAAGAATTGATCCGAACCCATGGGGTTAACTTTTGTTTTATCATGAAGCATCCTTGACAAATGGTTTTATTATTGCAAAAAAATCGGGTCTTCCTTTTGTTGATGGAGTTTCTAGTTTAGGCAAAATTGGGAGGCTCTTACTTATGTGGAATGAAAAGCTTGATGTCTCTATTTTCTATAAAGATAAAAATATTATTTTTGCATATGCGCGTAAGGTAAATCTTTGCTTTTGGTTCCATTGTCTCTATGGACATCCTTGTCTAAGTCTTCGTCACAATGCATTGGACAAACTGACTGGACTTGCTAAACATGTCAATAATGATGATTGTCGTGTGATGCTTGGTGACTTCAATCAGGTTCTGAGCTGCAGATAAACTTTCTTTTAGCAATTCCTCCCTTGATGGCTCGGATGAATCTAGAAACTGTCTTAACAGTTGCAATATGATCGAAATTCCAACCTCAGGACAATATTTCACCTGGACAAACAACAGGGAGGGTCAAGGATTTGTTTGGGAAAGACTAGACAGGGCCTTTGCAAATGCAGAATGGTTTCGGACTGTTGAGAACTACCACCTTACCAATCTACCCATTGCTTTTTCGGACTATGGGCCTATGGTGCTTTCCATATAGAAAAGTATCCATGTTGGCAACCGAATCTACCCTTTTGAGGCCATATGGCTACCACACCCCCTATGCCGAAAGATAATCATTGATTCGTGGAACAACATGGCGAGTGGTTCTCCGGCTTACTCTTTAGCTCAAAAACTCAATATAATTAGGAACAACCTTAGAAAGTGGAACAAGGAAGTCTTTGGGAATCTTAAGACTTAGGAAAATCAGACTTGAGAAAGAACTTGCTCTAGCACAACAGTCCATGTTTTCCAAAAGCTTGCGCTTGAAAGAAAAAAAACTACGACTCCAGCTGGAACAACTTGCCAAGCATGGATAGATCCATTGGATGCAAAAAATCTAGTGTCAACTAGATCATACAAGGTGACAGAAACACTAAATCCTACCACAGTTGCATAGCTAAACGCAGGATTAGAAACAGAATATTTCTGTTACGTTATCCGGATAACAAATGGGAAGACAATCCAGAAATGATTAAGACTTCATTTATTCACTTCTTCAAGGGGATCTTTCGCTCCAAGGATGACCTGAAAAAGATCGAGATCAGAGAAGCCCTTTTTGGATTTAACCTTCTCATTCTCACCTTGTCAGAGGATCACCAGGGGCTTCTCAACAAACCCTTCTCAGAACACATGATTCATCAAGCAGCTTTCCAAATAGGTTCTCTCAAAGCCCCAGGAATCGACGGTAAGCCTGCTCTTTTCTACCATCACTTCTGGGACATCGTTGGCACTTTGACCACTAAATCTTCTTTTTCCTTTCTCAATTCGGGACAACTTTTGAAAGAACTGAACAAAACTCTCATTACCCGTATCCCGAAAACAAATTGCCCAGAAAAAGTGACGGATTATAGGCCTATCAGTCTTTGTAATGTGGCCTATAAAATCGTTTCAAAGGCAATGGTGAATAGACTCAAACTGGTTATTAGTGACATCATTTCTCTGTATCAGAATGCTTTTGTGAAAGGGAGACTCATATTTGACAATATTATCTTGGCTAACGAACTTTGTCTGCAATCCTAAAAAGGAAAAAAGGGAAAGGAAGCTTAGGAGCTTTAAAAATTGACAAGAACAAGGCTGACGACAGAATAAGCTGGACCGTCAGACCGTCTTGGAATTTATGGGATTTAGCCCCCATTGGATGCAGATTATCTATGAATGTATCAACACAGTCAGCTGTCAGATACTTATCAATGGTAATACTCCTAAACCCTTTACACCTTTGCGTGGGCTAAGACAAGGAGATCCTCTTTCCCTTTACCTCTTCGTTTTATGCCAAAACGTCTTCTCGTTGATGTTTATTAAGGCAGAAGAATCCAACAAGATTCAAGGCATCCGTATTCATAGATCCGGGCCAGCTATTAGCCATCTTCTTTTCGCCGATAATTGTTTTCTCTTCTTCAAGGCCAACATCCACTCTTGCAGAACGATCAAGGCAATTCTTAACAAATTTTTCCTTCTATTTGGTCAACGAATCAACGGGCAAAAATCTGAATTATTGCTTAGTCCATCGTGCAAAACGAAGACCTCAAGATGGTTTAATGATATCCTAAATTTTGTGCTCATTACCTTGGAATTGACTTTAGCAAGTTGAGATTAAAAAAAGATTTCTTCCAGCACACCTTGGACAAAATCCAAAATAAACTTGCTAGCTGGAAAGCCAATTGCCTATCCCAACAGGGAGACTCACTCTCATTAAATCCAGTCTCAGCGCTTTTCCCCTCTGCCCCCTTTCTTGCTTCAAAGCCCCAAAAAACATTTGCATTAGGATTTGATCAGACCATTAGAAACTTTTCGTGAGGACACGAAGGAGTACGAAAGCTTCATTTGAAAAACTAGACCTCCCTATGCAAACCCAGTAGTAAAGAGGGCCTCGGATTTAGGCAAACAGAGATTATGAGTAAAAGCACTTTTAAGGAAACAAGCGTGGAGGATTCTCAACAACCATTGCAAACTGGTTTCTGAGGTTCTGAAAGAGAAATACTCTCGTAAACATGCCTTTGAAGAAGTCAAACCGAAACCTGGGGACACTTGGATATGGAAAAGCATCCTCACCGTAAGGGATATCTGCCTAAATGGTTGTGATATTCAGGTATGGGGTGGGAAAATAATCAAGGATGGAATCATCACCCTCATGACATCCCAATTAACAACCGGAAATCATGTTCAAATTAAAGACCTCTTATGTCCGTTTCGCAACTTGGGGCAGCCCCACCATCTCGCGGCTTTACAACATGGAGGAGGCTCATGTATCTCTCGCGGAAAGGGCCTTTTCCATTTTTGGAGGTGAAGATCGTTTGTCCTAGAAATTCAGTTTCAAAGGGGAACACACGATCAAATCTGCTTACCGGAGACTTCGGCATGATGAAAGGGATTCTAATGACTCAACAGATCAGACCACTACCTCGGTAAAACTATGGTCACTTAAACTCCCTCTTAAAATTATCCTCTCTGTGGAAAATCTGCCAAAATTGCCTTCCTATTCGAAGCGAACTCTTCAAACGCAGTATCAAAATCACAGGCATGTGTCCATTGTGCAATCAATTTGAATAAAATTTAGAACATATCTTCGTCCATTGTCGTGTTGCTAGAGCTGTTTGGTTTGCTTCGGATCTTACACCTCGTATGGACAGATTTATTCCAAAACAACTCAGCTCCTAGATCCACCAGTGGCTTCTAATATTAGACCTTCGTTCACTTGAGGCATAAGTCTTCTACAGCTACTTTGCAAGCAATTAATGGGCAATTTGGAAACATAGGAATGAATGCATCTTCAAAGGTGTTGAACCCAACCCCTTCAAGGTTCACTTTTTATCACAAAGCCCACGTAAAAGACATTCTTGAAGCCTTTAGTAAACCTTCTAAGGATGACCAACATCAATACCAATCCCAGTCCCCATATAATCAGGCAACCTGTAACGTTTACTGGAACTCATGCCTGGTTCGTCTTCCTTGATGTTCGTAAAAACAAAATAAACAGTTGGTTTGGGACCAGTGCCTTTTGTAGGGACCGAGATGAAAATGCCATTATTATCACCAGAAGTGTTGAGATCTCTGCAACTACTCATGCTAGACTTCTTCTTATAAGGTGCGTCCTATTTAGACTAACTAGACTCGAAGCTCGAGTTATTGTTTGTTGGGACAATGAACACAAATGGCAAAGAATTGTTCACAGAATCACCGAAGTCAATTGGATGATTCAACCAGCCCTGGAGGATATCATCAAGATGATCTTCCCGCCCTTACAGATCATTTTCAATACGGACTGGCATCCCTTTGCAAAGGAAACTTCTAGGATACCAAGCAATGCAACGGATTCCAAAATTTCCTTCCGTTGGCCGTGAACTGATGTTTTCCTTTTAGCACGCTCTTCTCTAAAAAAATGCGTCAAGAATTAAGACATTTGTTTTTAACTATTAGGCCGTGGCCCGTGGCTATGGTCCAATCTTCAACAATAAAAGCCCAAATATGGCATGTTTCAAACGTCGTCGTTTCGAAGTTGAAAATTCGATTTATTTTATTTTATTTTAAAACTCCGAAAAGTACTTGGTAATCTTTAGCAGTAATTAAAATGTAAAAAAATAGTGGTTAATTTTGGATTCTCCTCGCAGAATCCTGCAATGGCTTTTCACGGTTCGGATCTAACCAGCGAGGTTCTAAGCCATCTTCTCTTTTCGTCTTATTTTCTCGGTTTCTTTCCTTTACTTTTTCCATTTGTTCACTGTTTTTCGTTTAATCCTTTATTTGGATATGTTAATTATAGAGCGAAATATACTCTGGCTGGAATTCAGTTTAAATCTGATTAAATTTTGCATCCGAAGCATTAGAAAATCTAATATTAGGTTCTGAAGTGATTAATTTTCTGTTTATGTGAAAATCAGCCTTTAGATCGCTCATTCTTGGATTAACCTAGAAATAAATTAGAGAAATTTTATTACTTATTGACGTTTATTATTCACTGAGTTAATCTAGAAAATTTGTGGTATTTTGGAAATAATGATAATAATATCTTGTTTTTCTTTTTGTGGAATATGCATATTTGCTTAACTTAGGGAATGCAATATGTTCCATTTCTTTGCCTGGATCATGCTCATTGTTTTTGTACAATTTTTTTTTTTGAAATGTTTATTTTATAGAAAAAAAAAAATATATATATATATATACATATATATTTCTATTATTTGTTTTAAACTATGGTGTTGAGTTTTGATCAATGAATAAAAAACTGGACTGGAGGTTGAATCGGTAGGCTGCCGGTTTTCGGTTCAATCAGCCGAAAGAGATTTAAGTATAAGGTGCATTATTTTAATATTGAATAAGACGTTGAATATAGTAAAAACAAAAAATACATTTAGTTTAATAAACTAAGAGGTTAGGGATTCAAACCCCATCACCGACCAAAAAAAATAATAATAATAATAATAAAATAATAAAAAACCTAAAGAGGTTAGGTTTGCTTACTTCATTAGGTTTTTCTTTTGCTTGTTTTCTTTTTCAACTTTTCTGTCATGTCGATATGGTGAAAGTTTTGATTTATGTCAATGGTATTATTATTAATTCGAATGAAAATCTGGATGTTTACATGACCTTCTCATTATTGCAGCTTATGGATCTTTCACCCTTGTTGAAACATTTTCTGACAAACTTCTTTCCTGGTAACATTTTATGCTAATAAACCGTCTAATTTTCCTTTATGCATCATCTTACATGACTTGCTATTTTACTTATTAATTATTCCATATTTACAGGTTTCCATATCATTATCACTTCAAGTTTGCATTTCTTGCCTGGCTTCAACTTCCGTCTGCCGAAGTAAGTTCAAATCATGTTTGTTTATTCATTTATGCCAGAATCCAGTGTAAACGAAGGTGCTGAGATGTCTATTTTTTTCAGGTTCATTTTTTGATTATCTTCATTGTTTTTCTGCCTCCTCTGTTTTAATTGCTTTTTTGTTGCATTTTTCTACAATCTACTGTATGGTTCGAAGGCATTCCTTCTTGTCGTGGTTAGGATTCACCAAGGTTTTATATCTTCTCTGTTAGTTTTCAGGGCACTAGATGAGCAACATAGAACTTTGTTTGTCAAGAACTTCTGACTATAGGTTTCTTTAGTAGTTTGTACTTAAGTATCTAATGCTAAACCAATTTAATCGGGAGGGGGGTGGTTGAAGCATTGGAAGAAAGTTAAAAAGTAATGTGTTACTGTACCCCTTGTTTCTAATTACATTTCTGTTTCTGTTTATTTCTCCCTTCATGTCTGAATCTATATTGCTCCAACTCTTTATTTTGTTTAAGTCACCGTGTTCGACATATTTAGATACGAGTATAGGGACACGATCTTCTAAATATATGAAAAACTTTAAAAAAAAGATTTGAATATATCCATGTCAGATACTTATCTGTATCTCATACTTTTCCCTGAGTCCAGATAATATAGGTCTGGATCATGTTTAGGTGGCCACGATTCATAGTACAAAATTGGTTTTAACCGGGGGCAAAGCAAATCTATAAGAACCACCTGCGGCCTTGTGGAAACATCAAGCTAGAATTGATCAGCTTAAGGGCTGTGCATGTGCTGAAATGGTATGTAACCCCTTTATGTTCGTTTCACCTTCCAATTTGTAAACAAGATTTAGGTATTAAGAGGTTGTTTGGACTTCTCCTCATGCAGGCAAGATTCATCAGCACACACCAACAGGAGTTTTGATTTGTCCGGACCATATTGACGAAGGTTATAGGTTTGGGTGAGCATAATGCTACTTAAATCTGCTACCTTACTTCTTTCCCTACTTTCCGATGTATCATTGCTAAATCTTAATCGTTACTAAGCCAACAGACCTAAAGGCAAGCAATCCCACAGAACCAGCGCAATTGATGGCCAAACAAAAATGATCTCAAATCCGGAATCTGATCATGAAGACTCTTGGTTTCTGTTTCCCAAAGGAGAGAGCTGTATGTTAATACCATATTTTCCTCAGGTTAGTGTCTATTATGCTATGAATTACGCCTTGCCTTTAATGTCGCCAAAGAGGCGGAACATGAGACAGGCAGCTTGATGCTAACCTTTGGGGTGGTAGAAGGTAGGCAGCATTCCTATAATAAAAAATTTCATTTCATTTTTATCATTTCTCATGCTAGCTTCTCACATTAGTCGTTACATAGCAGCATAGACATACACAAAACGAGAATAAAACACGAATATACAATTATATCAAAACTTACATAAATATTTAATGCCTTAAACGTAATTATGACACTTGAAAATGATACAAATATGATACGACTTTATACATACTAAGTTTAAATACAATAATTTGAACTTTGGTTAAAACTTTTTTTTTTTGTTTCGTAAAAAAACATTACAGTTACAGAGGGTTAAGAGTATGTATTAGTAAGAAAACAAATGCCCTATTACTCAACTAAGGAAAAGCCATGCTAAAAAAGAATATTTCTTGACACCAAGAAATTACTTAACTGGCTGCAAGTTACCTACGTAAGGTTCTCCTATTAACTCTTCCCCTCACCAACTCGTGACTGAAGAATTGAAGAGGGGTCATCTTGCTCGAGGTTAGTTACCTTATCCGGTCCACAGATCCGTATCAACTCATCCTAGCATACAAGAAGCAAATCATTTTTGTCAATAACGAATTCGAAAATATGCACAAGGAAGACAAATATATGAATGTATCAATCTATAAAATATGAATTATTACATATGTCAAAATTTATATAAAAATATATAACACCTTAAATATGATTAAGACACGAGAAAATAATATAAAACATGATATGAATACAAGAATTATTAAACCTAAATGGACGAGCATTAATAAAAAAGGACAATCTCAGGAAAGATGTTGAGCAAAAACGGGTGGCTGTTCGATACCTTAATAGAACTATTTTCTGATGTAAGCTTTTCACATTCATCAGAAAGCTTCTTTAGTTCCTCTCTGAGGTTGCGATTTTCATTGGCCAAGCTCTCCACCCTGGTCTGCAGCTCTTCACACTCCGCCTAGGGAAAACACAAAATACATGCTACAGATCTTAAGCTTCGAGACAAAGCCATATGATACTTCATATACTATGGCAAAAAGTAAGAGAACCATTGGTTGACAAATGCATATAGATGCCTACCTGCTTACGCAATCTTGATCTTCTGGCAGACTCCCTATTAGACTGCTTCCTTTTCTGTCGTTTCAACTCACGTTCATCCTGCAAGAACCCACATCCACCAATTTAGGTAAAAACACGAAACTGCAGAAATTATCTCGAAATGCAAAACAATGGATCCAACATGCTCTAGCTTGCTTAAAAGGTTGTGAAAGGGAACAAAGTTAGACCTTAAGGACTAATGCAGGTTTTTAACAACAGAGGACCAAAACAATCGGTTAGAAATAGACCAAATAGTAAATAAATAAACATGCAACGTAGTTAAATCCACCAAGTAAAGCTCATACTTGAATCCACTGGTCACGCGTTGCAGTTCCGGATGTGTTGGGTCTCATTTTTGCAGACCCTGTAGCTGCAGGGGATCCACTCCATAGGTCCATTCCTATATTCAAAGTAGTTGCAGGAATAGAGGCTATGGGTTTCCCAGGAACTAAAGCCCCAGCAGTGTTGCTCTGTGCATTGGCTGGTAAAAATTGCGACTTCTTATTAGAAAACTATCACAGTATATAAAATTGACCCAAGTTTGTCACCAGCAGTACAATTAGAAATTTGTTTTTTCAATTATGCATACACATAGTTGCTCATGACACATTCCCCACTCCAGATTTTTCTCTTTAGAAACCATAAACCAATGTTGCTCGCCTCTTCATTTTTCTTGAAGTAGCCTTATCTGACACATATCTAAATATGGATATGGGGATATGACCCTCCTAAAACCTTCCGAATACATAAAAAAACTTTAGAAAAAAAAATTAGACATACCCATGTCGGAAACATACCCGTGTCCGACACTTGCACCGAGTCTAAGTAACTTAGCGCTAAAACCCTACAATAAAAGCAGAAATTAGATAAGGATACTTAATCTACCATCTGAAAGCATCTGGTCAAAGCTTCCCTTTTTACCAGCAGCAAGTTCCTAAAGAAAAAAAAAAGCTGCATATTCATTACAAAGAACAATTTATCATATTAACATGCTAGCCGATAAACCATGTTGATGAAGGAAACTTAATTTCTATTCATTGCTGTTGATGATAATGAAATAATGATAACTATGCACATACTTTTTGATTGCTCTCATCACTTCCATCTGATGTACCCTCATTGCCACTTTCACTGCTGTTAAGAAAGCACTTACAATCAGAAGAGTTATGATGAAAATTAAAAAAAAAAAAAAACAAACCCTTTGTTGAGATTGAATGTTGAAATCGTGCTAGCGAAAAGGTTGCAACATCAAATGGGTACTGCACCTTTGAGAGCCACCATCATTTCCAGAGCCGGAAGCTGCCTTTCCACTCTCTCCAACCTTGCTTCCTGAAGTTCCCTTGGATTTCTTGGTGGCACCTTGATCCTTTCCATTAGCACCCTTTTCTTCATGATCAGCATTATTCTGTGCCAAACTTGGAGTCTTTACAAAAGAAGAAAAAAAAGAAGAAGAACAGCTAAGAGTAGTGTCAAACATTTATTTTATGACTAACTAGGAATCAAAAGGAAATGCCCAAAAAAAAAAAAAAAACAAAAACTAATATTACCGTGGGCATATTCGGATGTGCATAGACTCCCCCAGAAGGATATATAGCCGGGTATGGAACTGGGGTGCCATATGGAGGCATTAAAGGATGCTAAAAGATTATCAACAGAGAAGAAAGTAAGAACATTACTCTGACTAAATATCGAACGAAATAGACTGTTGCATAATGCTGATTTCAAAAGCGGTACCACCTGGCCTCCCCATATACATGGATGTGGGGTTGCGGAAGCAACAGTTGAAGCAAAAAAGGGAGGTGGAGTAGCTCCAGGTCCATAATAACCCTAAAAAATGAGTAGTAAGCTCAAAATTACTTACATGATAAACAACTTTATAGGAATTTCATAAATGAGAATCAAATATGATTTTGTGCCATACAAACCTGCATTGGGTTTGACCAATCGGGATACAAGGGTGTCGTCAGTGTTTCCTATGAGTACAAAGCAGAAAAATCAGTAAAAGTCATCCACAATGTTAGCGATGAGAGAGCAAGAATGATATTGGCACATTTTTTGTCCTTTTCTTTGGGTCGGGGAGGAGGCAAGGCAGCTATTGTAGACCTGAGTCGAGGCAGTAGGTTTAGAAGTCTTAGCCGGTGCATTTTCTTCTTCTGTTCCCATAATCACTCGGTAAACCTCTTAATTTCAGCAAATTTATAATCAAATTTGTATAGCCTCAATGATTTCTCTCAAGCACCCGAGGACCTGATACCAAGTAACCATTTATGTCAGAAATGAGAGGTTGCAGGGAAATTTATCAACCACTATCAAAGCTAACACCAGAAAAAAAAAATGAAACTATATTTCACTGTTCGGAATGTGCAGAATCAGGCAAAATGTTATCACTTGAGAGCCTTCACAAGGATTTTACGTTTTATGAGCCAAAACATGATTAATGGAACGTAAATATATAAAAATTTTGGTATCAGCATAATATCATGAAGCGATTTTTCGAACCAGAAAGATAATACAACTGAACTCAGGTCAGGAACACCATAAACTACAAATCAACACAATTCCCTTACAAAAAAACATTTCCCAATTTTCTTTTCTACAAAACATCCAACTTCTTCAGCAGTTCTTAGATTAGCCAAACATTAAAAGGGTGAAAAAAAAAACACAAGAAATTGGCAGTATCTGTTTAATTAGGCCAAAGCTAAAGCTAGTGAATATTTAGCCCTCTTATTCGTCAGTAAAGATTATAGAAAAAACCTCACCTTGACCAGACATCCTTCCCAGATATGTTAGAAAAAAGACCCATAAATGAATTAATTATTAAAATAAACATGATAAAGAACTAGTTTTTCCAAAGATTATGGGCTAATTTTAATCTTAAAGCCTTAAAACAAAGGGATTTCCCATAGTCACAACATAAGCAAAGTTCAAAAGAAAATGAAAAAAAGAAACAATTCAACAATAAAGCCAAGAGAAGAACAAGAAAATTAGCACTAATCCAACTACCTAACTAAAGCATGAGTTAAAGATCCTGAATCTAATTTCTTAATGGTATAAATAACTAATTTTTTTTAAAAGGAAACAAATTTAGCTTCTTAATGCTTTCAAATTGCATGTTTTCATAGCATTTAAGAGGGTAGCGAGAGAGAGAGAGAGAAGAATGACCTGTTTTCATGGCATTTAAGAGGGAAGGGAGGTGGAAGTCAAGTGGAGAACTTAAAAAGGAAATTTTCTATTGCTGTTTCTACTGTTGCTGTTTGGAGCAGTTTTAGGTTTGAAAAGCACTCGGTCGCTGTTTTCGTCGCCGCCGTCGTCGTTGTCGTCTTACACGGAGAACAAAGATCTGATCTGGTGTGGTCGGATGCGCAGTTGTACTGCAAATAGTGAATCCAGAGAAGGAAAGTGAAGCGAAGGGGAAAAGGTTGGGAGGTTGGGGTTTGGCGGGTGACAGGTCCGAAGCGAAGGGGAGACAGCTGGGAATGACTAATTAGATTAGGTTTATGACATAGCAGCATCCAAATGATTCATCATTATGACAAGATAGGAAGTATTTGCGGGGGGTAACCCCTACCCTTTTAAATTAAGTTTAAATAAAAATTTTAATAATTTAAATTTATTTGATTAAATTTTTAATTATTATTTATATTTATTTTTATTTAATAAAAATTTTATTTAAAATTAATTATAAATATTAATAAAAATATATTTGTTAAATTTTTAAAATAATAATATAAAATTTTAAATTAACTCAATTTATATAAAAAAATTTTAATACCTAATTTAATCCGATCATACTATGCATACTTTTATTTTCATCTTTTAATTAATATTTTAAATATAAATATTACATAAATTATTATTAAATATTAAAATTTTAAAAATATATTATAAATAATAAATTTATTATATTAATTATATTTAAATAAATTATATAATATTTTTATACTAATTTCGTATTTATTAAATATCTTGGGATCCTTATCTTATTTTTTATTGTATTAAAAAATTTACCCGCTTTTGACTTTTTTGTTTGTGGTCGGTTCTTTTGACAATCCCATAGGGCTTGTGTGGCTTCCACGTCACTCAAATACTATCCGTTTATTTTTTACTGTGGAAATCCCCAATTAAAGTCAGCTCTTGACCTGAAAGTTGTTCTTGACGGACCATGGCTACATTTGATTTAAACGGGAACGAAACCCAGGTTCTTGACACTAAGACGGGCTCATCTATTTTAACTCTTCTATTGGCTGGACCTAGCCTACTGGTTCACTGACATAATTATTGGCCTTGGGTCCAAAACCCTGCCCTTTTAATTCACAGTTTTGTGAAGTTATATACAAAAAGGTATCATCTTCAAAAATTTTGCTTCGACCCATTAGAAGTATCTTCACAATTGAATGTAAGATAGATATTTGAGTACTTGTTTAAAATAGCAAGGATTTTACCATGCAGAGACATTATCGAATAGCATCGTTTTGATGAGATGAACAAGAGGCATTAAACAAAATTAGTATTTTTCGAATTATACGTTAGTTCTTACTTTCATATGCTGTGATATAAGTATATCACACCATATTCGTTATGTATAGATGATGAGATTTATTGATACAGAGTCAATTCTGATATCAATAGTTAAATTATTAGATCATTATGCCAGCTTGGTTTAGTAATTTTCCAAAAGTTTAAGTTGTCATCTAATTAATCTCCTAGTCTTTCTTAAGCTTAAAATGGCAAGGTCTTATCCAAAGTTTGTGGCTATGTGGTTTGACTTCCTATGGTATTTAACTCAAGAATTATAATACTTTTCACTGAGTCCAGTCAAAAAATTAAGTTTTTTTTTTATTGTTTTTATCTGGTTAAAAACTAAGTTTTATTATTATTATTATTATTATTATTATCTGGATACTGAAACTAAGGAACAAGCATTCTACCAACAGATTACACAACTTTTGGCTAGTTAGAAGGCAAGTTATTTGGTAGTAGTCATTAACATTTCTAAACTTCATTAGAACACTACATTGTAAATAAAATTAAGGATAGATTACATTAATTTATCTACATGGAACTAGCTACTTAGGGTTTTTTTAGGGTACAAGTACGTCATTAGTCAAAGGATAAAGGAAAATATTGTAGATATTACGATTCGAACTCCAAACCTTGTTAAGTACCAACTTATAAAAGTGACCGCATAAACAACTAAGTTAAGTTTCTGATTTAGCTACTCAGTTAATTACATATGCAGATTTAAACCTTAGGTTGGTTGAATACCACTCATAAGGGTAATTGCATGAACTATCTTGGATAAGTTCTAGGTTCAGCTACTTAGTTAATTACGTATACAGGTTCATCCACTCGATGCCATGAATATAACTGTTTTCTCCTTCTCCATTGTAAAAAACATCTTCATATCCTTCTACTCCAAACTTCCCTAGAAAAGATGGATCCATGGCTTCCATTGACAGAGATGGGCTTGGACTATTGCTCGAAGCCTTATCTGCTCGTTCCACCAGCCTTTGGATTTCCTTCTCTGACTCCCAAAGTTGCTCCTTAAGCTTCAGAACCTACAGTGATGGTTAAAAAATAATTTTAATTTTTTTGATGTATGAAATTGCTCAAAAAGATACGTCTATTCGTATGATTTACGTATTTCCATTGATGAGTTGATTTTCTTCATCTATCTATGGGTTATAAAAACAGTTCATCTTTCCTTTAAAATACGACATTGATTGTGTTCTCCTATATAAGTTTGTGTATGGAAAATCTTTCTAATACAAAGTGAGCAGTTTTGAACTTGACGATTTATTCAACTGGTCATATTTATTTTTAAAAGATGACATCAACAGTTTTAGATTCAAGTCACAATATTCATAATTTTTTTCTACAGTTTTTCACCTAAGAAGAGGTGCAATTTGCTGGCTAAGCAAAACACCAGCTGCCACCTTCAACAAGACCGTTCGGACCCTTGTTTAGGTTGCGAAATTTAAGTACTTTATGCTGTGTAATGAGGCTGCAGTTTGCTGTTCCTTGTCAATGTTTTTGCCACTTCTTGATTAAAATTTTTTAGTGGCCTAACCAAACGACGTGGCATGGCTTTCTTCAAGCCTAGAGCTAATGCACGTTCTAATGTGGTGGGTCACCTTGTCCTTTTCAAAAGGATAAAATATTAAAGAAATAGACAATTGCTTAATTAGCTTAATCTTCTTCGAACCAAAGCTCTTAATTACTTTGTTAATTAATTAATCTTTTAAAATTGTTCATAAACTACGGAACTAAACTCCCACCATTCTTTTTTTTTCTCACAGCTTGATAGTATCATTAGCTTCTGTTTGGTTGCTGAGAAACCAGAAAAAAGGGTTACAATTCTGAGAAATAATTGAGAACACTTTATTAGAGAAAAATGTTAGTATTTAAACATCCAACTATAGTTAATCAAGTAACTAACTTCTAGTTTTTTATCTCGTTATGAACAGAGATCTGGAGACAAGAATTCAGTCGATTCCATTAAAAAATTTTTAAAATCAATTAAATTGAATTAACTTATGAAAGTGACTGAACTAACGAATAAAGTTCTTTAAAACTGAGCTTATTCAATTCATTTCGATCTATTTTTTTGGTTTCTGAGTTATTATTATGGGTTTGGGTTATGTGTATAGATTCTTGTAATGGATTCGGTTTAGGTTTAAATAAAAAAGTTATTTATTTTTCATCATTTCACTGTAAACTTAAAACAGCTAACCAGCTTATTAAACATGTTTAAACTGACTTAAGCAGCCGATGAGAATCGAACAAATTGAACCAAATGGATCAAATATCATCGGTTTTTGTCAATTTTACTTGGTTAACCGATTTTTTGCGTACTGCTGAGAGAAACAAGTATATACCTCGGATTCAAGGCGGAATTTCTCAAGAATAACACCTTCATGGACTGACTTCAACTTACTATACTCTTCCTCGAGCTTCTTGTTCTTCCAACGAGCTCGTCGGTTTTGGAACCAGACAGCTACCTGACGAGGGTCAAGTCCCAGCTCCGAAGCCAGCCGGTCTTTCCGTTCAGTCTCCAGTTTATGTTCATTACCAAAATTAAGTTCAAGCATGTCAACTTGTTCCTGGCTAAGCTTCCTTTTTTTAGCCCATGCACCGCCGTTTTCCCCCCTCTTGTTCTTCTTCCGCCGCGGTCGAGGTTTTGATTCCCCTGCACGATCATCATATCATCAGCAAGCTTGGGTCAATTAAGGAAGACTTACGAATGGAAATATTTTTTTTTTCTGAAGTTTTACCAAACAAGTTACCTTCTTGTGGTGTAATTTCATTGTATAAAATGGGATACATTTGGGAGATGAGAGCCGTTTGATCTTCAAGCTCATTCATTTGGGTTGTCATCCTCTCATAATCTTCACTCACTTTCTCATACATTTAGTAATAATGGCCGATCTCTGCTAGAGAAGTGGGATGTGCTAGGAAGTAACGTTCTTTATTTATAGTAGTCTCGTGTAGGACTTTAAGCAGTTGTTTGTTTACTATCCGGATGATACAACAGGTTCGGTTCGAAGAGGGTTAGCTTTGCGATTAGTTTTTTAAATCCAGATCAATTTGGATAATTATTTTACAAATAAAAAATATTTTTTAATTTATAAAATATAAAAATAAAAATATTTTTAATAATAATTCGACTTTTTTAATTTTGTCAAGTTGAGTAAAACTTTGGGCAAGCAAAGATTTTTTTGTTAACCGGTTTGAGTCTAGTCCAAACTGACTCATAGACAAATTTAAATGTTCCCAATCGAAGGTTGGACTTCTTTGTCTTGCGAATAACAAGAATTGCATTGCCACTAATGTTTGTTACAAGTTGGCATTAATGCTAAACAAAGGAAGTGTCACACGTAAATTGTATGATTGAACTAGCTAGGACATGACCAAATTGATACATACAAGTATATTAGTTGAAGTTTTATAGGTACGTTAGTCCATCTTAATTAATTCTCTTTTTTCTTAAAAAAAAAATATTAATTGAGTAAACATGTTCAAAAATCAGGTGACTCAGATAGATCAAAATTGGATCTAATTTAGAGATTTTTTAAAAAATTAATGTTACAATTACCTAAGCCCATGAATAGATCTAGGTTGGGAAGCTTCCAATTATCTTGTAAGCTTTTTAGTATGAAAGAACTGATAATTTGAGAATAAAAAAAAGATTATAAACGTTAAAATTTAAACTTTAAACATATTTAATATTATTTTAAATAAATAAATAAATAAATAAATTAGACTAAACTCATAAAACATAATTTAATAAGTAAAATTAGAAGGGTCTGTGATCCCAAACTTGACCTCCTTGAAGTCCAACAAACAATGAGGTAAGGTTGGCCTCTTGGATTTGGACATGAAGAAACCTTTGTTGTCCAATTAGGTATTAAGCAAGCCACACTGTCGTTTGACTCGGCCAAAATCTATGGCTTTTTAACTTTTAACCATAGCTCATTCGTAGCTCAAGATTAGTGAAAACTATTGTTACTTATAAATTTCTGAATTAATACTTATTTAGCCAAGTAAAATGCAGCTAATGAGTGGAAAAACCTCATTCTTTTTACTAATCTTAAATAGGGAAAGAACATTAAGTTTGTTGGGGAAATTTTTTATGCTTTGCTGGGTAAGGATGAAAAAAAAATTATTAATTTAATCGATAAAATTTATAATCACTTTTTTATTTTGTAATTTAACCATTAAATTAACCAATTTTTTTATTGTTATCTATTTTAATCATTTTAATAAATAAAATCTCACCGCACATTTGAATGATTAAATAGAGTAAAAAAATTTAGAAGAAAATGCGTGTCATCTTAATAATTTTGGTTATTGTTTTTAAAAATTTCTTTGGCAAATCTGATAGAATTTATCATATATATTTTAAAAAAAAAAGTCAAGATTTGAAACAACCTTATGTTTAGAGCACAAGAAAATTGCTAGTAGAATTTCTATTTCTATTTAATATTTTTTGTATGCTTTGTAAAGGATTTAGAAAGATAAAAAGGACAGAAGAAATGAAGAACTGAACCATGATCAGACAAAAATTTTGACAAATAATATCAGCTTGTTTCTGTTATCTCTTTATCATTGAAACACCTTTGCAGGATTAATAAAGTGAAACAATGCCCGAAGACATGCTGCAAACTTTTGTCCCTCATTTTCAGCATATCCAAACAAAATTTGTTGCTATGCTAACCTGATGAAAATTCATAATACAAATATCAATCTTGCTTCTTACTGCAGAGATAGCACGGCTAGCCTGGGGTAATATTCTAGTGGAGTCGTGAAGGAGAAGGACACGAACACTTTGTCTCTCGTACTTGCCGACAATTGTTATATCTTATGGTATTTATATTTTCTTTAATAACATATTAATAATTTATGTTATTTTATTTTATTGAAAAAAGTTTGAAATTGTTCATGTGAGGAAAAAAAAAAGGCAAATGAAAAGAAATAGAGCTGGACTCGAGGGAACGTCATCAAGAGCAAAGGTTTAATTGCAAAGGCGACGGGCCAGAATGCAAATGGGCAGGGTGTTTAGATTGGAGTAGAGGGCTAAGAGAGGCAGGCACGAGGACCAACTTGGTTAGCTGGCTTGCGAGGGGGCGGGGGGTGGCTT
The DNA here is from genome assembly GCA_038381775.1 of Adansonia rubrostipa. Taxonomy (NCBI): domain Eukaryota; kingdom Viridiplantae; phylum Streptophyta; class Magnoliopsida; order Malvales; family Malvaceae; genus Adansonia; species Adansonia rubrostipa. Next base: position 7,856,628 of record JBBYHM010000003.1, on the reverse strand, counting down.
AAGGGGTTTTGCAACCGCAGACACAGCCTGCTTTGTACGAAAGGCTCTGCCTAGTGTGTGTGTCTTAGGATATGGAAAAGATGCTGTTGTTTTCTAATCTATAATGATTAATTTTCTCATGGAGCTTGATTGGTAATTTTAGAGTAATGGACTGGAGTTTTTTGGTTTTATTTTGCTCTCCTTAATTCTATCTGCAAACCAAAATCATCTAAATAAAAAAGGAAAACAGAAAAATATAATACATGTCTGTGTAGGTTTTACTCTTAGTTTCACCTCTTTCGACTATAATTTTCAGGAATATCATGATATTTAATGTGCTAAATGGGTTCAACAATTGTGAGTTTGAAACAACATTTAAGTTGCTGAGAAAGGCAACGAGAACTCTAAAAGAAAACCTGTTTCCAAACCCTAAGGTTTCGTTCAACTTTCTATCCAAAATTATTAAATTACACTTGAGAATATATTTTTTACTCAATTTATTAAAATTACAGATGAATACTTTTATAATATATTATTATAATAAAATATTGACAATAAAAAATTTAAAATTATAAAAAATAATAATTATAATATTATATTATAATCCTTATTTAATTTTATATTTTGATACATAAATATGAAATAAACTAAAATATATATGTATATATTTTTGAGAAAGTTCAGAGTTTTCACTTTCACGAAGGAGGGGATTGATGAAGTCTAACGTAGCCCAAATTCAAGCTATCTAAGACAAGGTGAAAAGATCAATAGAATAGGAGAGGCCCGATAGAGAGAGAGGGTGACAAAGACTGATTTTCGCGGCAAGGGAATGCACCTGGGGAACCAAAACAGTAACACGCTTTAATTCGTGTCAAAATCCCCGGAAAAGTAGCTCAGCACCTCCTTCTAACTCATCCGCGTCATTTGATCCCCCCTCCTTCCGCAAGACTAGTTCGTACCTTCGATTTAATAAGTTTAATTTTATGTTAATTAAATTTTAAATAAATTTTTAAATTTAAATTAATTTGATTTAAATTATTATTTAATAATAAAAGATATTTTTATTTAAATTTAATTATAAAAATATAAAAATATTTTTTATTTTTATTTATTTATGAATAATAAATTAAGCTTTTAAGTTGTATTATATAATTTATATTAAAATATTAATTTTATTATATGTTCTATTATATATATTAGAATATATTATAATTTAATAATTTATTTATATATTTTTATTTATTTATTTTATCTATAATATATTATATTTTTTATATGTTTATTTTTAAATTTATTTAAATTTAAATAAAAAATTAGAGATCGAAGCCCAACCTGACTAGTAACTTCTCTGCCTGAACCCCACCTGATCAAAAGCCTTACTCAAATGGCAATGGGTATAACATGTTGATTTGATTCTCTAAGATCCCACTTTAACCAACATTTGATTCTGACATTGATGTATATTTACTTAAACATTTTATAATATAAAAATATAGTAGTAAACTGAAGCCTGGAGGTGATAATAAAAAATATAAACACATTGGCGTTTCCTCCATAAATATTGGCCGCTATTTAGGGTTATGGCGACGTTTTTTAAAATAATGTCGCTATTTAACAGAATATATCAGTATTTTTATTCATAAACGTCGTTAATGGAAAAAATTTAAAATTTTCAACAAAAGTTATGATGTTAGAAAACGCCAGAAATTAACCAAAAAATGTTTGCAAGAATTCAAATTGCAAATGCTTTTCTAAAGGCATTTTTAGGTATAGTTCTCATTATCTTATCTAAAAGAATCCATACATTTATGAGCAAAATGCTTTGGGTAATAACACTATCTATTAAAGCAAATTCAAGAAATGCAGCTACTCAAAGCATTAATGTCTCTAAAGTGGCTTGAATCGATGACCCCATCGTGTCTCTAAAAGTGGCTTGAATTGGCCAAGGCTTTTTGTATCAAGAGTCTGTCAAGAAAAGCATTAACTGGGGATTTAATTCCAAAACTGGTGAAGAAGATGGAGCTCTTAGTATATATTGCTTTCTTGTTAGCTAACTGAAGAAGAGGAACGGGTTTTTGTTTTTAAATCAAGTTGGTGTTTAATTTTGGCCAAAGAAAAATAAATTTTGCAATGCCTTCTTTTGCTTTCCTCTTTACCAAGGTTAAACTT
>JBBYHM010000003.1:7831173-7843537 GCA_038381775.1 Adansonia rubrostipa | reverse complement strand
TTGGAAGTAGTGAGGTGTTACAAAGAAGGAAGGAGCCAAAGATTGAAGAGAGTTGAAGCAAAGGATAGGAACCAGGACAAGAATGCCAGAGCCGCGGAAAACTGATACCTACTACATAACTTCAATGGGCAATATGACGACCCGACATTCGCCAAGAGACTCGTAACGCTAGCAGCCGAACAGGCTGCCGCTAGTGAGAGAAATGACAAGGCCTGCAATGAGAAAAAAGAACACAATTTTTTTTCCATCAAGTTATGAAAAAAGATAACATCTTCATGGTGATGATAACAAAGCAAATAAACCTTGTTATATACCCAGTCTCCCACAATGATGACCAGGAGCACCCGTTGTTGCCGTGGTAAGCATTTAATAAACACGGAATATGCATCGACCAATGCTAATGACACGCTCCATGGAGTTACCAAACCCATAACCGTCACCAGGTAGCTGCAAAAGTTGAAAGAACAGAAGAAATTAAGTAGTCATCCAAGTCCAACAATATGTCCTAGAGGTATGTGCAGATAAACATTCAACGGCGAAAACACGAACATTATCTTCTCTATAATTACATCTAATTACCAATCCAACATTGTAGATTCAACCTTGCAATTAATCAAAGAATACCATAGACCAGTCAAGTTAAGAGACAAAAGGAAGCCATTCGGTAATCGGTATAATTCAGCTTCTACTAGCAGTGCGAAGGCTTTGAAGTTCCAAAGAACAGATAAGATAACGGGTCAGACTCCAGCATTGATCATTGGTAAAAAAAATTACTATGATGAATCAGAACAATTGATGCTTTTTAATCATATCTCAAAAGCACAACTCAAATCTACTAAAACAAAAAGCTAGGAGTAACAATCTTTATAAATGTACATAGATTTCCATACAAATTAGTTAAATTCTCATCTTGAAATTGATCCATAAGAGTTCTGCTCATTTACAAAAGTTCGATAGCAAAGACGGACAGTGCCTATAATTTCTAGTTCCATCTTTCTACAAAGATGCAACAAAAAGGACCCCAGTCAAGAATAAACACTAAAACATACAATAAAAGATCCATTAAGGTTCCTGATTAATTACTTTTACAATCAAGCTTTTGAGAAATTCCTATTGAACAGCCCTCTTTAAACTCAGTAACAATTATACGCCCACGCTCAAGGCCTACAGATAACAATATTCATCATCAAATAAGTCCTCTCATTTTAAGAAACAGGCACATTAATGGTTTCAATAACTTCAATTGTCGATACTGCAAAGTTTCATACTGTCTTAATCAACTATATTTATAATCCTTACTGAAGTCTGATGGTTAAGCAATGGAAATCATTTAATCTTTCCAAAATCCCTAGGGAGATTGATCAATATGATGATCATGAAAGTTTTTCCCCCGAGGCTTTCACTTTATTTGCTAGAAATAAGCTATCAAGTCAATATTAAAAGCTGAAAATAAATTAAATTCAGACAAAACAACAGAAACAAAGACATCGGTATTGAAGATTAAAGGTTAAAGAGAAAAAAAAATTTTGAACCCGAAAAAAGGAAAAAAAAAAAACAGAGACTTTAAGCTTTGGGAATTACCTGTAGGAAGTATAGCTATAGAATTCAACATCCAAACACATGAAGAGAAGTGAAGCGGAGGAGAAAATGGTCTGTCCTAAACGAAGAGCCAAGCTAGCGCTAGTTCCAAACGCCCCTGGCACTTGCTCCATCATCATTCACGTCATCTTATCTCTCTGTTTCTTCATCTTTAATTCCCAACCCCTCCCCCCCAAAAAAAAAGAGAGAAAAGAGTTGGAAGAAAATGAAAAACAGGCTGAAAGAGAAGAATCGATCTTGAAAATTTCCAGAAAAAAATGCCTCTGGCTTTGGTTTTTGTTTCCTATGATGAAGAAATTAGGAAAAGGACGGGGATGATTTACAAGCTGAAACATGGAAAATGCTTTACATTTAAGAGAGACTGTCTTTTCTAACAGTGTTTTTCTGGGTCAATTTTTGTTCTCTCTATTCATTTTCTTACATTTGGAGAGACACTGTACTTTCCCGGGATTTTCCTCCCACCCAATCGTTGACATTTTCACTCATGTCCCGTTCTTTATTAGCATGAATTTTCTTTCTTTCTGATGCAAAAAATCTCCCATTAAATATCTTTTTCTTCTAGTTTTTCCCAAACATTAACTCCATTAAACTAATGCTATTTTATGGACAAGGTAATAAGATTTAATTATCAACACTAGAGCAAATTTATTCATAAATTGATAAATTGAATTGTAATTTAGATTTTTTTTAAATTTTTTATTTAAGTATGATTTAATCTGGGTCCAATGCCCTGTTTAACTATTTAAAAATATAATATTATTTTTATATTAATATTTATATATTTTATAATTAAATTTAAATAAAAAATATATATTCATATTAATAAATAGTAATTCGAATTGTTTGAAATTATAAAAGCTTTACTCAAAGTCTAGTTAAAGATAAGTTTACCTTGATACAGTATAAAATTTAAAATTTAATTTAATTGATTTACATAATTATTTTTAAGAATTATATTTAATATATATGAAGAGTGAGAATCCGAATGCCTATAATTTCCCATTAGGCCATTACCTATTTGAGATTTTACTTCTAATAAAATGGGATTAAAGTCAAGTTTTATAAAATTAAAAGAAAAAAAGGTAAAAATTTGAAAGATTAGTTTAATTTGGACCAAGTTCAGTTGAGGTGAGTAATTTGAACCAAACATCATTAATTTCCGGGCCAGACAATTTGAACCCCACAAAAGAAAAGCTATTTAAGAGAGAACTAATTCCTTTTGATAGGCTTTATTTTATTTATTCATATCTTTAATTAATAATAATAATAATAATAATAATAATAATACTATTTACGTATGATCTTTTCATTTTTATTTTTTTAATAAAGTTAGTTGATCTGCACTTCATGTTGGAACAGCTAAAACGGTGAAATGAACCTGTCCACTTCCTGAATTCAATGATTTCTTGCTAATGTTTTTAAATTTTTAAATATTGTGCCAGTTTCATTGCCTTGTCTGCAAACTTTTTTATTTTTTTTATTCCTTCGAATTAAATTATTAAACAGCAAACCTTAGTATTTACAGGCTAAAAGAATGCATGTGCCCGGCCATTACAGGTAGCACAAACCCACTGAATCGATTAAATTGATTGAAATTAATTTTATTTATTTATTCAGTTTGATTTTAGTAAAAATTAGTTTTACAAGTTTGTTCACATGAGTTTATTAAATCAGTTTTTATTTTTTTTATTTCTTAACCAAACTCATCAAATAGACCAATACTTAATTAAAAATAAATAAATTATATATTTTTATTTATATCATTATTAACCATACCCAATCTATAATTATGCTACCAATCTTTAATTCCATTACCCTAGCCAATCTATTACCAACATAATCGATTAAACTGCATAAACTTCAGTTGGTTGATCGGTTATCTATATGGCAGGCAATTTTTTCTGTTGTTAAAATTTGAAAGCAGAATTGACCAAACCCACATGCTAATTATACGTTAACACTTCCCTCCTAACTATTGGGCCGAAAGCAATGGACTTAGGTCGACGGTAAGAACCTTCGGAAGTAAGAACTTTGAAAATTATTATAACAAGCCAACATGTTAATATACAAAAGATAATAATTTCAGTGTGCTTCTCGGCAACAACAGCAGCTTCAAATTACAAAATCCGGACCAAGAATAAACACATTCATGCAAAGGCACTCTCTATGAATCAAGCTGAGCATACCAAATGCCAGTGATCTTCACATCCTTTGGAGTCTTGGCACCCAGGTCAGTGTCAGATGGCTGAAGGCTCTCAAAAACGCCAATTACTTCACCAGTCTCGGGCTTGCTCTTCGTGACACTCAAGGTGATCTTCCCTGATGAAGATGCAGCGCTCTTGTTGTTCTCCTTGGCTAGCTCTTCCTCATCTCCTCTTCCGCCAGCAGGCAAGGCAACAGCGTTGTCGTAGCCAGTTGAACCACCCCTTCCTTTTGGGTCCAAGAATGATGAACCACGGTAGGATGGTACGAGGAAGTCGCCACCAAAGCTCTCGGGTTTGCCAGATGCCACCAATTGCTTGATGGTGAAAAGGAAGGGCACACGTTCACCTCCAGGGAGCTGAACCGTCACAGCTGCGTAATCAATTCCATCTTTCTCCTCAAATTTTACAGTGCCATCGGGTGATACTTCGAATGGTCCCTCGATTTCATCAAGGGTGTAGGTTAAACGGGTCATAAGCTTGGTGTTTTGGAACTCTGGAGGGGCATTTTTGTTAACACCCTCAGCCTTGACAGTAAAGGAAGTGGGCTCTAAGCAAAACTTCTTGGCGTAGTATTTGCCAGGTTTGAAGGCAAATGAGTCGACACCACCATCGATGGTTGGGCACTGGTTAGCAGTTCCTGTTCCCTTTACTTCCAAGTATGTCTTACTCTGGATTTCATCATAGGTTAGCCTCTTTGGAACTCCTTCAGCACTTGCTCCCTTTAAAACAAACGACTGATTGTTACAATAATGTTCTGATCATAGTCTAAGGCAGAATTAAGAACCAAGATGCATATATATGGTAATACTGGAAACCTTTTTCCTACATCACAGATCACACCCTATTTCATTTGTTCAATTAAAAAAAAGGGTTCAAATTATCGGTCCAATACATAGAAAAATCATCATAGAATTCTGACGCTACTAGTTACAAAAACCATATCAAGCTCTTTTTTTTTTTTTTTTTTTTTTAAAGAAGTGGGATTTCCTCTGAGGCCCTAGTACCAAAACTACCAAATATTTTAATAAATCATAAGGGCATATTAAACAAACAAATAGAGAATTGAGCTTAGTCAGAAATGAAATGAAGCCAAAAGAATACCGTACCGAGACAACAAGAGCAGAGGTAGCAAGAGCGAAACCAGCGATCTTGGTAGCATCAACACACTTTTGAGCCAAGTCCTTAAGGTCAGTTTGCAAAGAGCAAGTCAGCCTAGCACCAAAAGGCTCCAAATCAAAGGCCTTAGAAACGCTCTGGGAGGAAGAGAACCTGAGCTGCACGCTGGTTCTAGATGGCACAGTACCAACCTTGGTTGGTTGCATGAGGGTAGCTGCTGAAACGGCTGCCATTGTTTTTCAAACTTCGCAAACAAAAGAAACCCCTTCCAGTATTTGTGTCAGGAAACTCTGAACCCTCCAAAAGGAACAAGTGTTGTTTTAGTGAGAAACTATGGCCATTATTTTGGTGGCATTAGTGTGAGTAAGATAAGGGGAAAGGGTATGAAGAAAAGAAAAAGATAAAGGGATAAGGTAAGGGATGTTCCTATTGGTTGAATGAAGGTTATGTCTCTGGTTTTACAGTATGCCACGTGGGGATTTTGTCCAAATGGGATAAAGATAAAGATACTGTTGTTCATATTTCACAGTGGATGATGGGGAGGACATTGAGATTCTTAGGCCTTAGGATTCTAATGTTGCTTTGGCCTTGGCCATACAAATTTTGCTTGCTTGTCCTTTCTCGGCAAATCCTAATCAGTTTCATCAACGGAGATGGCAAATTTCACTTAAGCCATATTTAATGGAGAATCCGACCGACCCCACGACCCCATTATTATTATGATCATTATTTTGCAAATTAAATTAAATCACTGTCGTAGTCCCCCTTTCCTTACCCTCTTATTCGGTCCAATTCAAGCATCAATGCCCGACTAACGATACCTGGTCACAATTCATCTAGCTGAATGTTAAAGATCATTTGTCATTCTTCAATCAATTGATTCATTTAGCAACATCTAAAATTACAAATTCAACTCCAAGAATCAAGCCAAAAGCCTCTTTAACTCAATCCTCAAATTTATGATTCATTTAATGGAATCATGGATTGAGGATTGAAGAAAGCTTCACTGAGATGGTAAGCAAAACACTCAAAACAGAAAACTCCTCATTCCTAGTGCTTGAAATTTATGTAATTGTAATCAAAGATAACATTCCTCGTTATATTATATTATATTATATTATATTATATTATATTATATACATGCTTTAACAACAAAAATACTAAAAATCACAGGTAATCCTCTTTACACTAAACCGAACTCATCATAGCTTTTTTTTTTTTTTTAATTTTTTATAAAAATCTTATACCAAAAAAAAATCATTTTCTTAAAAAAACCATTGAAAAAGAAAAAAAATTCTTTGCGTTTTGTTTTGGGCATTCAGAATGAGTAGGAGGTGATTGATCATCACAGAAAAGTCCGGTCGTTTCATGAATTTATCCTCATTATGCCTTGCAAACAAAATAAAATCATTTTTTTTTTAAAGATGGATTTCTCTCTGACAAATGCCTCGATTTGTCGTCACGATTTGAAAGAATGGAAAAACATCGGACTCGTCATCGTAAATCGATCATCACCGAGAAACCCCCTCATAATCCACCCATTTACCATCTTTCAATTTAATGATGAAAAATCGCCATCAATAAAAAGAAATAACATAAATTAAGCTCATAAAATGGAAGATAAATTCAGCAAAAAATGGGAATCTTTTCTTTTTTATTTTTTGCCGATTGCTAGGATTTAAGAGAAAATAAGAATATTAAGCTTTGAAATTGAAACGTTTCTGGCTCCGTTATATATGCGAAAAGTGATTTAGGGTTAGGGCTTTGTTTCTGATGCATCAATCGTCACCCTTCATATATATCAAATTTACAAAATAGAAATTGGGCTCATTTCTGGCCCTGATGTATGCCGGCTTTGAGTCCGTGGCCCAACTCAAGTTCAATCATTGGATAATCTTTTAATTATTTTATTTGTTAGTTTTATAACAAATTAAAAATAGAGTTGTAATTAATTTGTTTTAGAATATTATCCCACTAAATAAAAAAATAATTTTCAAATCAATTTTTAGTTTATATTTAGTGCACTTATATAAATATTATAGGATAATGAATCATATAATGTCATCTCATTAATGAATAAACATAAAATTTTATAAGACCTAAAAAATAAATACAAAAATCAAATATTAATCACAATCCGGACTTTTGACCAAGTTATGACAGAGTGAGAATTAACATGACTTTTGTGAATAATAGACAATTTCAACCATAAATTTTTAATTATGTAACTCCTTACTATAACATTCAACCAATTAATCAATTTGAACTTTAAAAAATAATAATAAAAATGGTGGAAGTCTGTCCGTGATATCACGGACCGTCACCACAGGATTTTCCTTAAAAAAAAGTAGTAATAGTATTTTGTCAAGTTTTGATGAGCAGCGAGAATTCAGCACTGTACTGATCAGTTTATTGCCGGACGAAGTGAAGCACCAGCGCCCAGAGGGTTAACAGTATCAGAAAGATAATGCAGACGGTGTTTGTTAATCGATGGATCTGAGTGAAGGAATTCCGGAAACTACCCATGACTCGGATGTACTCTTGCAGTACATAACACCCGATGAGGAGGCATATCATTTCACCAACCCAGCTTTCCTTCAAGGTGCTGCAAACAAGTTTGGAGTCACAAGCAGAAAAAGGATCAATGATCCTAGCAACGCCATCCAATCTGCAATCACCAATGAATGATCGTATCAAAATAAAGTTTATATTTGATACATTAAAATCATATTATGTCACCTGATTAAAAGTCCTTGAACATACATACAGATAACTTTCTATTTTTTGAGATGGCATCATCTTATTCATTGTCAGTGCATGGCATCAAATATAAATCTGTATCAGAAAACGGAACCAAAAGAGTACCACACTGCACCCAGAAGTAGCTTTCGGTACAGTAAAACGGATGCTTTGTGGTTTATGGAGTGGCAAAAAACTATGTTGGTAAAAGGAAATGTTGAATGCATGAGATCTCAACCGTAGAACAAAGTAACACAAACAAGTTTTCGAGTTCTAATTGACAAATAAGAGCAAATACATTTGAACTAAGTATATCTGAATCTCAACTATGTTAACAAAGTGTGAAGATGCTAAATCATCAAAGTGACTAGTCTCCGTTGTGTGGAGGAAAGAGCATAGACAATTCAGTTAGAAAAGCAAAATAACAATCAATGAAACTACCAAGACAAAAACTCTATTTGCTGTAACCAAATGACAATGAAAATGACAGAGAATTAACAAGAATGAGACATGCAGCAGGGAAATTTTTAGAAATAACAATTAATAAATATGGTGTCGTTAATTAGCATGCTGTTTAATCATAATCACCAGTTGAAAAGCCAGAACATGTGACCATTGAGAAAGCCAGAGTTTTAGATTCCGTATGAGATCACCTTTTGTTTGTTATGGACATATTTTCAACTTTTAGTGAGAAAGAGGAGAAACATGGAAAAGTTTCGCTTTCTTCAACGACATAATAAGTCCATTGCGACTGATAGAAGAATAATAGAGCAAGATAAGTATTACTGCCTAAATAGCATTGAGCTATGTTACGAGGGATTTGGGTGAATGTCAGATACGACTATTTGCCCAACAAAATTTTACTCAATCTTCTCAAGTTTCTTCACATATTTAGATGAACACTCTATGCCTGTGTCCGAATAAAATATATATATATATACATACATATATACATAGATATCAGACAGCAGTTATTTTATTCTAGATAGCACAGATGTTGAGCATGTACCTGGAAAATGTCGGGGGAAGAACAGCCCCATAACAACTGCAATGAATGCAATCCATTTGCTAACCTCTTCCTTGAATGTATTTAAATGGATACCAGGAAATCTACTTAAGCAAAAGAAAAAGAAAATGGGACAAAGAAAAAAGTGGTAAATATTGTCACTATAGAAAGTTGAACAGTTCTAAGAACACTGATGAAGAAGTAAGATATTAGAAGTGAAGTCTACAGGTTAGTTCGGATCATGATTAACAAACAACTGCATCGAACATAGAGAAGAAGTATTGATTGCAAAATTACCAGCTTGTTGTAAATAATATGGTATTTATGAAGTTCATTGAGTTCGATTCCAATGGCAAAATGAGGGCAAGATGAAATCAAAACTTTCACCCATTGGCTAAGGCGGCTGAGTTCTGTTTGACTATTATGTTCCTGTGCGGGAAGCTCTATTGTAGATGGTGCGATTAATGATGCCGCCTTCCCCTTCGCGTCCTCGCATCCGTTGATTCATGAGAATCACAAACTTGAGTCTTGAATTTACACCCAAACCTCTTATTCAACGACCCAATCCAACAACCGCCACGTGGACCTTCTTTCTCAATCTTCTCGATCACTTTTTTCATTGTCGAACATTCCCTCTCCAGCTGATGCACCCGCGTCCTCATGCTATCCATGTCCAGTCGCAACACCTGATTATCCCTCAAGGTCGCACTCCACATGCTACTCTCTTCCTCCCCACGTGATACCCTTTCCTCCCCATCTTCCTCGTCCTCTTCTTCTCTCGTCGCTGCCGACAACCTCCCCGCATTCGACGGAGCCGATTCCGCCCCCAACAGCGTCCCGGCGATCGCGTGACGTAGCTGCAACTGCTCGAAGAACAATACTTGCACGACCGCGCGTAATGGTAACCGGTCGTTTTGTGCCGCGTGTGTGCACGCTTCGAGCGTCAGCTTTTGACAATCAAACACTCGGCATAGCTTTTCTCGCTCCGATTCTGGCATCGAAGGATGCGCCTACAAAAAAAAAAAAAACTTAAATTACAAACTTCAACCATAATTTTTTTTTTTAAATTGAACTTTGTTATTTTTCTAATTGTACCTTCAGGTACAAATCGACAGCTCTGTAAAGTCCGTCGTCGAAGTTTCTAGCTTCTTCAGGGAGGGAGATTGCGAGATTATATAACTTCTCCGGATTCAAATTCGCGTCGGATGCGATCTCCGAAAGGTAACCGTCGATCAATTTCCCGACGAGCATCAACGCCGGCGGTCTAACGCTATTATCAATGTTAGTGATAACAGTACTGGTATTATCTCTGGTTTCGGCTTCGATTCCTGCTGCGTTTCTGTCTTCTAATCCGTCCAAAAAATAACCTAAAATCCTCTCAATGCAATCAACGTCATAGAGCGTCTCATCGAGATGCGAATAGCTCGGAATCAACAGATCCTCTAACGCAGCTTGCTCGAGCTGGAAACCGATCTTCTTCTCCAACGCGGTTTTGCTAGATTCCGAAGCGTTTAAAATGTTAGCGGTTCGTAACAAATCGAATAATAACTGCGTTTGGGTTAATGACTTGGAAGGACTCTTTTCTAACGGAAGGTTCGAGATTATAGTTTCCAAGAGCTCTCTCTGTTCACTCTCTGAAACAACTGAGACCGACGACGACGATGGTTTCCGATTTGACCGTGACGTTCCAGGAAAGTACTTCTTAGCATAACAAATAAGGCAATTTTCGATGATCGCTGGCCTGATATCTCGCGTTTTCAACGTTGAAATCAAGCGTTTAAACAAGGGCAAACTCAGCACTGCCAGATCTTCAAGCCACGACTCTACATTGTTCGGATGAGCAAGAGTTTTTCTTCTCAAACTGGTTTCGATTCCGTTCCATAAAGCTTGACTCGAAGCGTCTTTAGCTCCAATGATTCCGTCATTCACCGGCCGGCCAAACAGTGTCGGATCAGTAGATGAAACTCTCGAAGCGATCGAATCGATCAATCTCTGAACAATGCCAAAAGATTCCGCTAAAGACATCACCGATTCGCAGGATATTAACGCTTTAATCGATTCTTTAGGGCTTTTAAAAACGGATTGAGAAAGGAACCGTTCCGTTTTGGAAATAAGGTTATCTTGGGAGAAATCATCAGTCATTTCGAGAAACACGGCGGCGCAATGGAGAGGAACGACAGTGGAGGAGGAGAGGTCGATTTTAATGCCATAACAGAATTTGGCGGCGGTTTCAAAAGCTTCCGAACCACCAGGGAAGTCCGGAAGAGATATACGGTATATATTCCCTTCTTCATCTTCTTGTTCTCCATGATAATCTTCTTCCTTTTCCTCTTCTTCTTCATCTTCCATTCTGGTCTCAGTTTCACGTTGCTTTTGTTTGGTAAGGATTGCAGGAGATGATTTTCGCGCTTGCTCTGCTATTAACTGATCAAGCTTTCGGCTTTTGGACATTAAAGGAAACTGAGAAAGAAAAAAAAAAGAAAAAAGAAAGAAAGAAAAAGCAAACATCATTAAACAGAATAAAGTGAAAACGATGAAAATTTCAAAGCTTTGCTAACCTTATGGAGATGAAAACTCATGTCATAAACTTCAACTGCAATGTCACTTGGTAATCCAGTGGCACAAAACCTGTAAATCAAAATCAGAAGAATAAAAAGAAAAGTAGAGTTTTTTCGAGGGATGAGAAATGAAGACAATGAAAATCTAACCATGCTTGGCCTTTAGAGCTGTGTTTTTCAGCTGCCATTTCTTGTTTGAACTTGAAAATCTTCTGGTGGAGGTTTTTGGGTGTTGCGAATAAAAACGAAGAAACAGTTGGTAGTATAAAAAAAACTAAAAAAACCCAAACCCCACGAACGAATATTGAAAATGATCCACTTTTTATATTTTACCCTCTAGTAAATATATATTGAAAATAAGACATGCTTCGAAGTTATTTAAATACGATTCGATAAAAATTTAAATTTAATTTAATTTGAGTTTGAGTAATTAAAATGTGAGTATTTTAATGTTTATTTTGAATAAATTTTGAGTTTAATTAAATTTTTATATTTTAATTATTATTAAAAAATTTTAATTTTAATTTAAACTTGAGTTTAAAAATAAACAATTGAGCTTGAAATTATATATGAAAATTAAATTTTTTTTATTAAATAAATGAGTTTAATCAAAAAAATTAAATAATTTAATTTTATCTTATATCAAATTTAAATTTTAAAAATAAAATTCAATCAAATTTAAATTAATTAAAAAAAAAAGGAAAAAGCTTAGAACTCCAACTTGTTACTTTGATTCGATTATATTACGACCCTACCTTGAATAACATCATAATCTCAAGTCTCAACCACCCCCCAATTATCTGTCTCTCTCTAAAACGTCAAGGAAAGCTTTTGGAGGGAAAAAAAAATTACCATTCTGTGATGGAATGCATTGTTTGTTTCCCATTTGAGAAAAATAATGCCTTTTATAATTATTACTAATCCTTTTACCATCTCCTTGTAATAGAATAATAATCCCAATGCTATAGAAAGAATTGTTTTTTTTGCTTAATAATTAACTCAGCTGCTAGCTTAAATAAGGTCCATTCGTGAATGAATTTACTTTCTGTGTCTACTTAAGTACTAGAAAACATTTCGAAATCATAATTCAATGTTCCTTTATCCGCTTACTCTCATTTACAAACACCTTTAATTCTCAAACA
>JBBYHM010000003.1:7786449-7808518 GCA_038381775.1 Adansonia rubrostipa | reverse complement strand
CCTGGTCTATATATAGGTGTAATAGGAATAGGATGATTGGAGTGAGATGCTTTTCGTCATGGATGAAGGCTTTTGACATGTTCTTCCATATAGTTGCCATCAATTATTTATGTTGTTATCATCATAGTCATAAAAATTTATTGATGCATATAATATCCCAAAGAGATTTGCAAAAGCTTCCCTCATTTATCTTATACGTGGCTTCTTAATTTACCTCACGTAAAAAAAATTATGATTAAATCTTTTGTCATTTCCTATGAACTTTACTAACGAAATTGCATTTCATAAGTCATGGGAAAGTTTCTAATTACTATATTAACAATTAAAATTTCAAAATTTAATTTAATTAATTTATATTATTTTTATAAAAATTAAATATTTAATAAATTTAAATTTAAATTTAAGTCTCAATATTTATATATATATTTTTAAATTTATGGCTTCATCATAAAGAAAAAATCTAAATAAATTAAAAGTATGCCGTGAAGGGAATCTAGAACTCTAGGATAAAGCCAAAAAGAAGAAGGTGATAGTTGAGACAAGGAGAGGGGAAGTGAAGAAACAAATGGAAGCAAATGTCAGTTATTATGGGCGACCGAATAAACATAACTGAGAAGGATCGGACAGGAGGCTGAGGATTTTTGCTATATTTTGACAGCGACACATCATGTTGTGCCGGAGACACTTACATGTCGATTGAGCCCCGCGCGTGCCACTGGCTAAGACGACCCCTCTCCAGCCCCAACCCCACATTTACCCACAACACTTCCATCTTCAAATCCAGCGAACATCAAAATTTTGGATTCGATGGTAAGATCAGTTGATAAAATATTAAAGCTTTTGATTATAGCTAGAACTCTGTTCACTTGACCTGGAAACATAATATTAAAACATTCGTCTGAAATATTTTGAAAATTATACTTTTCGTATTACATTTTATCTATTATGTAACATCTATTACAATATCAAATATTTTAAACGATTATAAAACTTACGTCCTCAACAATTGTAACCTATTACATAATGTCTGTGGCACCCGTTTTGCATAATGGCAATCCTTTGATTCCAGGTAGCTGAGCTTAGAAACAGGAAGAGACCAATGGTGAAGCATGTGAAAGAGAGCAAAGCTGTAGTGTGCTCCAGAAGAGGGAACAGTTCTGTTTGGTAACTGAAGAAATGAGAACAGTTTGTACGAGAAATGAAATCTGGTAAGAAGAGTGGAAGAAAAGGGTGGTGGGTACGGAGGAGGAGGAGGAATAGGATGCAGCCATGACGCGTCCGAAATCAGAGGGGAGACCCAAATAATTGCACCCCACGCTGCCCCGACACTCATCATTCTGTCTGTACTCGTCCACTCTCCCCTTCCATCAATCTCTCTCAATCAAAACGTACTATATAAACACACTACAATAAAAAATAATAATATAAATATCATTTACAAATATTTAAATACAATAAAACTCACATAATATAAATAATTAATATATTAAAATTAACATAATATAGTGAATTTTAAATTTATCGACAAAAAATTTAAATATCACAGCTGCGATGTTACTGTTATTTTTTTTTAAGTATTGATTTAAATTCTCATCGGTTTTCTTCGCATGCTGCAATGTTGCTCAAAGTTGGATTTTGCTAGCAAAGGAAAGGAAATTGTTTTTACCTAGAAATAGAACCTTATTTACATCATACACGAGATATGATAAGAGATAAAAAGAAAGAAAAAAAAGTGGTGAAATTTTAACTTTAATAAATTCATTGAACATCGCTTTTAACAATCTAATTATATTTTTAGTTGTGGCATTAGGATTAGAAGCAGCAATCGTTGAACTTAATTTGTCGTCTTCTATTACTGTTTACTAACATTTATCCCAAGTGGAAATCATTACATAATACCAAAAAAAAAAAAAAAATGGGACCCTTTTTTAACTGCTTGCTTATCCATCTGATGATTATAAGCCAAAAAATCCCAAAAAAAAATAAATAAACAGTTAACAGAATAAAAACGCATTTTAATAAATTTAATAATTTATATATATTTTTTATAGTAATAAATTTTTATATATTATAATAATATTAAAAATATTATATTTATATAAATATATACTTATGTAAATTTTGTTATGTATATCTTTGCTTAACAATCATGACAAATACATTCGCCGCTCGTTCTCTCTCTCCCCCCCCCCCCCACCCCACCCCACCCCAATAAAATCCCCCCTACGCTTTCCCTCCCACGACAAGCAAATCCGAAGCCACCCACCACTGCACTTTGAACTTTCCAAGCCAACAAGAAGAAGAAACAAAGACTTGAAGGAGACACTATAACTTGAGCCCCACTTTGTTTTTGTCTGAAAAATGCCATCAGATTCCGGAGATCAAAACAGGCGGTTAACCAAGGCACTTAACACGGGAGCCCCACCACCTCCAGAACAAGAACAGCTACCTTGTCCGCGCTGCTACTCCACCAAAACTAAATTTTGCTACTACAACAACTATAACTTCTCTCAGCCTCGCCATTTCTGTAAGTCCTGTCGACGTTACTGGACTCATGGTGGCACCCTTAGGGACATCCCTGTTGGCGGTGGCACTAGGAAAAATGCAAAGCGCTCACGCACCACCACCACCATATCCACCCACGGCACCGTCATTTCTTCCACTAATGCTGCCACCACCACCACCACTACCACTAGTCATAACGACTTCCCATTAACTGCCACCCATGTTTTATTGCCACTCTCAGCCAATCAAGGAACTTTCGGTAATGTTGGTGGCGAGTCCAAGGGCAATAATCGGGGTGGAACTGGAACCATTTGTGAAAGTTTTACTTCATTGTTGAATACTCATCAGGGACCTGGTTTTCTGGCTCTAGGTGGGTTTGGGCTTGGTATTGCTCCAGCACTTGAAGATGTTGGGTTTGGGCTAGGAAGAAGAATGTGGCCTTTTTCAGGAATGGGAGATGGAGCTGCCGTTGGTGGTGGTGGTGCCAGTCTTGGGGCTGCTACAGGAATGGGGAACAATACATGGCAGTTTGAAGGTGGAGAACCTGGATCTGTTGGTGCTGTGGATTGCTTTTCTTGGCCTGATCTTGCCATTTCAACCCCTGGAAATAGGCTAAAATGAATCTGCTGTTTTGGTTCATTGTCTTTTTCATGTTTCAATTTACTTCAAAATGAATTAGTGAGTGATCAGTGCCATTTGATCTGGTTTTTGTTGTTGTCTATTTCACTCAGTAATATCCATCAAAATACCTACTAAATTTACAAGTAGACATTCGCATTGTGTGGTTCAAGTTTGAAGAATTTGTGACCTGGATATAAGAAATGATAATCCTAGCAACAACTGTGAAATCAATTTGATTTTGATTTTGATTCCAAATAAGCATGTTCATAGAATTCGGATCACAAGCTTCTAGAAAAAAGAATGTACAT
This sequence comes from Adansonia rubrostipa, assembly GCA_038381775.1. Lineage (NCBI taxonomy): Eukaryota > Viridiplantae > Streptophyta > Magnoliopsida > Malvales > Malvaceae > Adansonia > Adansonia rubrostipa. The sequence goes on along the minus strand of JBBYHM010000003.1, from coordinate 7,805,084 downwards.
TGATTTTGATAGAAGAATTAAATCGCCGTTAATGTTTGCTTACATAGCTGACATTACAAACTTCTAGAATACAGTGGGAATTATGCAGCTTGGCAATTTGGTTGTTGAATAAATAAATGTAGCAATTTGATACAATTTGTGTTGTTAGTATCCAACTCAATCCTTATATCCGTATTTCATATCTCAGATTCATACACTACTAAGATCTAAGCATTTTCATGCAATTTTGTGGATGAATTTAATTAAAACGTTTCTACAGGAATCTTCCTAATACTGGTTCTACATGTCTCTCCGCACCAATTTATAAGATTTTTTTCATTTTGGCTTGATCTTTGTTGAATTTTTGTGCACTTGTGAGAGTCATGGCTCTTCTCCACAATCATGACATCCTCCCAACTTTAACAAGGTCCATTGTTTTTGATGGCGTATTGTTAGTACCTCAAAGATAATTTTAATATGCCAGATATTTTTTATCTCGAACCGTCGAATTTTATGATTTTATCTGTAAAAGATGATTAACATGGTACGAACATTTATTTACTTAGTCAAGTTCTAATGAACAACTGACGCGAGATTCAATGACTATGACATCTGATTTGGGAAATGAATGACGAAAAACAGCTGAAGGCTTACGGAAACAAGCAGATTCATTGAATTGCTAAGCCATGAACAGCTTAACCCTTTGTCACTTTCTTGGTTTTAAACAATCCAAACTGATGAGGTTTTGCAAGCAAATCTTTGATCGGATTAAACAAATAGATCCCACTGGACCCTAAAGATTACTCTAGCATCCATGTTCTAAAGTTGCAAAAGTTATTGTTCTTCTCGAAACTAGCATTCATTATATACTAATATCAGACATTTTCATGCTTTTTTCCACTATTGCTGGGGATCTTCAAAATGGAGATCACTGGAAGATCGGTATAATCACACACATTACCAAACCTCAATGTAACTAAAAATCTAAACTAAGATTATTCTATTGCTCAAATCTGAATAAACAAAAGATTCAAAACCCAAGATTTTTCATTGAAAAAAATTTTCTAAACTGAAAATTTGAATAAACATGTCGGTGACAAATTATCTATGCCAAGAAATTCTTCATGCTCTAACTTTTTTTTTTTTTTTAAGTTCTAGTGCTCCAATAAGAACCGCCCCACATGTCAGGTTTGTCCAGAGAGGCATGATCTATTGTAGTTCTGGAGGCAGGATCTTTGCTCCTCACTTAGCTAAGCTTTTTGTCAGGCTGAACCCTCCATTGAAGTTCTTATTGTGGACGACCTATTCGATTGACATTTGACTGCTGTTAAAGCCATTGGTCCCTTGGGGAAATATAGGGTGTAAGAACCATCCATATTTCAACTTTCTAAGAGATTCCCCTTCTATCTTGTTCTTTCTTCTTTTAAATTATAATTGTTATTTTACAATTTTAATTTTATTTATTATTGATTTTTGTTATTGATATTTATAACAATTAATTGCGATAATATTTTTTTATATAAGATCAAGAATTTTTCTTATACTTAGTACTAGCTACAAGAGAGTTTTCCAAGCAGGTGGATCATCAAATTGGCTGATGTGCAGCAAGTGAATGTTTCCCCGTCCCAGATTAGGAAGAAAATGCTGTTGAATTAGTTTGAAATGGATCAGCTATGTCAAATTTCCCCCCAGGCCAGGTCGGTCGTCCAATTTTGCTTGAATTTACAGCAATCAAGGTGAAAGAGCTCTTCTTTAAGATTTGAAGATTTTGGGCCAAATGCTAACAATTTTTTTTTTTTTGTAGCCAGGAATGAAATATTTGATGTTCTTCGAAGCGAAGGAGCAAGAAAATGAATCTAATTGGAAAAGCATAAAACATCCTGTTAACATCATTTGAAGCACAGAAACAAGGCAAATCCAAACCATAAAGGAAAATAAATATTCAAACATGAAATTTAACTTAATTAATTCATATAAATTAAATTTTATATAAAAATTAAAAAAAAAAAACATAAACACTTGGATTCCTTTTTGTCATATTGTTTTTATTAATAAATCCCATCGTTATCAACTATTTTAAATAAATTATCCTTCAGAAAATCTCAGCCCCTAGCATCCCTTATACATTTGGGTTCTGTAAGAATTACTATTTAAAATACAAATTTGTTGACTCATTATCATCATTACAAATTCACAATCATTGCAGGCTAACTGGGAAAATTTTCTCTATAATTTTTTAAATACTAAACCAAAGGATCACTTCACACGACTATCGATGCAAAATTGTTTTGATGTATAATAATACATTTTCATGGTAGGCCCAGCTTTCCATTGTTTTCTTCCACACTCGGAGGCCATTCATTGAGTTAATTAATTAATTTTGGATGCTTTTCAAATTTAAAGTTTAAACATTATTAGTTATGTTTACATGTACAAATTTTATAACTGTGTATTTATAGATATTAGTTACGAATGACTTATTTATTTATTATTTTATGAAAATTTTTGGTATTTAAATTCTTGTGATATTATTAACCCTTGGGAAACCAAGAAGGGAAAGTAGCTATCCCACTTGGAACAAAAAGAAATAGAAGAAGCGAAGAATGAGGAACCCCAGAAAAGCTGTACACTGCCGCATAAGGGGAGACATGGGAGCTTTGCCTTCGCGAGCTCCATATAGAATTGTATGGGAATGGGAGTGGGAATGTACCACATCTCTTGCAGCCATGGGTACATCATGCATGACATGTCATGTCATTTCATTTCATGTCTTTCCATCCACCTCCCCCCCCCCCCAAAACACACATAAATATATATACACATACTTAGAATTCTTGTTGCTGTTTTTTTAGCTAAATTCATCGATAGATGCTACTAGTTATTCTTGTACGTTGAGAAAATGTCCATAGGGATAATCACCTAAAATGATTATAAGTCAGATTAGAGGGGCCCATAATTCAGGTTGAATTATAATTTAAAAATTTTTAAATATTTTATTTAGACTTTAATTAAATTTAAGTTTGATTTAAAAGTTAAAATTATTATTAATAAATTTAAATAAAAATATTTTTTATTATTAAATAATAATTTAAGTCGGATGAATCTTAATTAAAAAAATTATATTCAAAGTTTTATTTGGACAAGCCGAGATTATTGAACCGGATGAGTAACTCAACTCACAGAGTATTTCTAATGCATTACAACGAAAGAGAGTTGATGATGCCACCTTAATGTTAATTTGGCATATACATAAATTTAATTAATGTAGTGAATTGCTGATAAAAGTTAGTCCTTGAAGTTGTTAAATTTCCCGGAAACTACATTAAACTATCACTATCTTAGAAGAAAACAAATAAAATTAACTCTTTGTAATTATTGAAGTTCAAATTTGGTGTAGACATGCAATAATTTGACAATAATAATTCATCATAACCAAAACATTATAGAGGCGAGAAAATAAAACAATAATACAAAGCAAAATACAGCAGGTGATAGTGATTGAGCAATCAAAAAGGAAAAATACGAAGGGAGGCCCATGGATCGATGGCGATGGGAAGGCTGCCCCCCACAAACAACGATGACGGCGACTCCATTGTCTCTACCCGAACCTCCTAAGCTGCCCAAACAGTGCCCCGACAAAGGCGGTAGGACCATAAGCTTTAGGTAAGCGAGAATTTACGTAGTCATAAATTATTTGAATTTAATTTAAAAATATTTAAAATATTTTGATTTTAAATAGTTTAAATTATTAAATTAATTGAATTTGAGTATTTTAATATTTGAATTAAATAATTAATAATTTTAATCAAATTTTTTATTTTTAATATATTTTTATTAATATCAATTGGTATTAAGGAAATCTCAATTTCAACTCGAGTTCAAGCACGAATAATTTAGCTTGAAATTGAGTATGGATATAAAATTAATTTTTTTACAAGATAAATGATCTTAGTCAAGCGAATTTGAATGATTGACTTTTTTATTAAATCGAATTCAAATTTTAAATAAAATTCGATCAAATTTGAATCAAATTTTAAATAATAAATTTTGAACCATGAGTTTTGAATCGAATTTGAACTTGAATTTCTTATTCTTCAAACTTGACTCGACGTGATTATACTCTAATAAGTTTATGTCGTTTTCTGCAACCCGTCCACTCCATCAGATAAAGTCAGGCGCCAAAGGGGCAAAGGTAAGGGCAGCCCCGCTCGCTGTCGGTCTTAAAGTCTCGCGCACCGGACGGCACGCGCGGTCAGGTATCCTGATCATCTGTTTTACGTCCAACTACAACAACCACGACAATAATTTTCTCAAAAAACAACATGATTCGAGAAAAACACTATAGAAAAAAACAAGACCTTGTGTTTTCTTTTACTTGCGTAAGCTTTTTGATTTTGGGCAATTTTTTCCTTATTTTTCCTTTTGCATTCACATTTCATTTTCTTTCATTTCTCGGATGTGGAAGGTTTAGCTTTTTAGCTTATATTAGGGTTTAAAAACATTTTCGCTATCTCTGCTTCATGAAACTGTACAAAAGACATTATAGAAGCTGGTTTCATTTTCATACTTTGGTCCTTTTCAGACACGATTGATGACAAGATTTCGGTCCCAATACAAGGACATCTCCAAAATCCCACCTTAAAAGCAGATACACACATACACACACACACACACATACACACACATATATATATATATATATATTATAGTACCATCCAAGGAAATTAAACCAAGGTTTTTGGACCACCCACTATACAGTATAATTTTTCTTTGACACAAATGTCCTTTCCATGCAACTTGATTGATGGTCATGTGTTCAATTATTTGGTTACGATTAATGAAGTAGTGGACATGTTAGGTTAACTAACCTAGTGATGGAATGTTATTGAAAGCAAATCCCCTTACTCAAACTTTAATTTGAATATTATTAGATACTCATCTCCACTATAAACTTACGAAAATTAACCTTAATTAATTACCCTATGTTTCTTCTGATGTAAATTGTAGCATTAATTAATTAATTACCCTATGCTTATTTCTGTTTTCCATGTATGCTCTCGTGATCTGAACAAATCTAAAGTTGGGTATTATTGATTCTTAAATGGTGCTAAAAATAATCATCCTATGTATCAACTAAATTTGGCTTATGTGAGTTTTAATTTTTCTCATCCAATTCCTTCAATTACTAATAACAAAAAAAAGGAATTTGATAAAGCTGTTTGATTAAATTAATGCACGCATGGTAGTCATATGACTTCTAAAGATGTATGAAATTATATATCTTGAGTCATTTGATGCACTGATAATATATAAATCTATATTATATTAGTAAATTAGTCAGTACTATCTTATTAAAATAAAAATTATTTTTATTTATTTTCAAAATTTTTTAATGATGTGGCATGATCTTATTTTCTAACTATGTATAGAATTACACACCTTAGATTAATTAGTTCATACAATCATTGATATTTTAAAATCATATTTAATCAGATAATAAATGGATTTAGCTGCTAAAAGAGTTTTAAGGGAGTGCCAAATTTAGCTAAAATTTGAAGTTGAGATAATATGAACACAAGAACTCTACATTTGAAAACTAGGTCAATGTTCTTTCCTTTTCTTTGAAACATGTCGCTGGATAGATAAGATCAAATAACCAATAGGTCCACCATCTAATTAGATTATTGAAAGCACTGTTAATCAAAGACGATGAGAGATTTGACATGTCCTAGACTTTGGTATAATTATAATTAGGGTTAGGTAATGCCAAATTATACAAGTAATTTACACATTGTTTTCACTATTTATATGATTAATACTTTGTTGTATCGCACAAGGGATAATAATTAAAATATTCATTTCTTGACAATTTGATATATATGATTTTAGGGTCGTGAAGATGGTGATTGACAAATGGTTCCTCAAATCTGAGACATGTAGACCCCGCCATTCCCCTCTCTAAATCTTTCTTTTTCAGCCGTTTGATCTTCTCTCTAAAGCCTTCCTAGTAGTTGAAAGTTTCCATTTCTAACAATAGTAGCACATGTTTAAGAAATTGGATCGGACAATTCGATTTAATTGATTCAATAATTAATAATTAGATATTAATTATAATAAATATTTAATAAAAATTTATATTTTACTAACTAATATGATATTTACGAAAGATTTAAAAATTTAAAAATTTAAATCTCATCATATATAATAATTTTTATAAAAAAATTAAACTAATTTTTACAAGCTTTTTTTAACTTTTTATCGATTCTAACTTATTTTTTATCAATTTGAAACATCTCTAATGATATATACAAGATTAAACGGATCATTAAATCTTAATTCAATCAATTTCACCACTGATTTTTTTAATAATGTTTGAGAAACTTCATGTTTAGGACAACGAACTCTTTCACACAATCATTTTATACGACAACTATGGGTCAATTCATATGTTTTAAAGAAACGGTGGTTTGGTCAGTAGCAAAGAGATAAGGTGCCTGTATCACGTTTGATTTGTAATATTGTCTTACATTAAATTAGGTGAAACAGTGTCCGAATTTGAAGACCCTTTCAAGCCTCATGTTCTTTATTACGAAATTTCGTCATGAATTTCCTCCTTTGAACTGTGAGCCAATTCAGACAATTAAAGCCATCAAATCAATGTCGGGTCTCTCACAATTCCCTGGAAATTTAATGTTGTTTTTTTTTTTTTTTATCAGATCCTTTTTGTTCTATGAAAGAACAAAACAGTTAAGCATGTCGAAGTCTTCTCAAGATTTTTTTTTTTTTTGGGTGTGTGTTAGGTACAACGGTGATAATGATTTCCACTAGCGCAACTACCTACTTCATGAGTCGTGGCTTGTAGCTCGGTTCTCATTATTTTGTCATTTTTTTACCAAACCTCATTGCTTCTGTTCCAATCAGCTTGTTAATAACTTTTTGGAGAAGGAATTGATAAGATTCCAAAGGGTGCGAAAAAAAAGTTCAAAAAAATTTCGGAATTTGATCTTCGAAATATATTTTTATATTAATATTTATTTAACTTTTATATCTGATTTTGTGGATTTGACAAGTCTAAAACATGCTTTCATTTTATTTAAAATTACTTATTAACCACGAATTTAGATCGATGTTCAAGTGATGTTAAATTGTGTTTTATAGCTCCAAATTATTATTACTATCAATTTGAATCGATGTTAAAATGATGTAATCCATGTCATTCATATCCCCAAGTGTGAATAATTACCCTTTTAAACCACTGGAATTGGAATTATGCAATGTGCAGCACATTGTCATGGTTTCTCGTGCACTTAGGCTCTCATGTATAAATCTAAGTCAAATTACGGTTGGAACTGATTTCAAAACTTATTTTATTATTTAAATAAAATTTAAATAATTATTTTATATTAATATCTTAATTAAATTCAAATAAATATAACTTTTTATTATTTAAAATAATAATTTAAATCAAATTAACTTAAATCATAATATTTTTTATTTAAATTTAATTTAATATAAATTATATATATCGAATTAAATAAACCTATAGACTTCAAAAGCAACTCTGCACTAGCGAAGCTAATTATTTATGAAGGCAAAAATTGTAACCAGAACTTTGGGTCAGTGACTTTACAGTAGATCTGGGTATGAGCCAAGTCAAGTCTTTATTTAAATTTTTTTATTTAATTTTTTTAAAATTTTAAGTTTAAACTTAAATTTAATCTTTTTATTTAAACTTATTATTTATCATATTTAAAAATATTTTATTAATATTTATATATTTTATAATTAAATTTAAATAAAAATATTATTTTTAATTAGACGAAGAATATTAAAACTCAAGCAGGCTGCCAGGCCGTTGCCGAAGTCCACTTTGTAGGTGAAGGTGGGGACATCGACTTTACACGTTCTTTCATGTGATTAGCCCTTCTTTGAACTCGTAATCATGTTTTTGAACACCAATCTCCAGGCCTCCCTCCCCCAACCCCAACCCCAACCAAGATTGTTCTTTTAGGAAACTTGATTAGTATTAATCATTGCCAATTTTCTACTCCCACTTTCGATATTTAAAATGTCTAGAAAATCCATATCAATTAAATTAAAAAAATTAGTATTAATGCATTAAAAATAATAATAAAATCATAAATTATTAAATGTAGTGCAGCACCATATAGAACAGCCCATATCCAATAAGGCAATAAGAAAATTTGATTATCAAAATCACCAACAAGCATAAATGATTGATGGAAAGGGATTCAATTTTCAGTGTGGTTAACTAATTAATTATTAAAGTTAGTGGGACAATACGTAGCACCAAGCCTTAATTATAGGCCTATAATATAAAAAGATATATAACATGGACTTCCGTTTTTTTCCTTTCTTGAATTTATAATGTGTTTAAAGTTTTTGAATTTTGGACATTTGTGTTATTTTAAAATTTAGAATATTAAAAACGAAGCATACATATAAAAAAATATATTTAATGCGTTAATAACATATAGATTTATACATTGCCAAAACGATAATTTTTAAAATAATTAGATAATAGTTAAAGTATATTTTTTATCATCTATTTCTTTGTACTTTTGTATCAGGGAAATCATAAAAGGTAAAATTGAGATATTGTTAAATTAAACTTTTTTTTTGTACAAAAGAAGGTAAAATCTAAGGATAAAAAAATATTACAAATATCAAGATTTAAATTTAAAATTTATTGAATATTATTTTTTTAGAATAATTACATGAATCGATTAGATTAAACTCAAAAGCTTAATTTGTAGCGGTATAAATTCACTAAATTAAACCTAAAATTACATGTTTTACCTAACAAAATTCACAAATTTTATACTAGAGAGGAATAGAATGATAATAAGAAGGGTAGAATAGGAAATGGAGAAAAGAACTATTTCACTTCTCTCCAAAAGCAGCTTACAACCAAATTCCTTATCCAAAAACCCCACACTTTGCTTTTTGAGATAGATAGGCACTGAAGTGAGCTTCTTCTTTCCATATTGATTTGTAATTGTATAGCCTATATTAAAAGCATCCCCACCCTAATATCCTCTATTCTTTTGCACCCAAAAAAAAAAAAACATCCAACCAAAGCCATTCAACTGAAACTCCCAAAGCCAAAACTCATGTTTCTCACACACGCATACTCATGGAATCATATATAAGTTAATACACAACAAAACCCACTTTAGCTTTTCAGCCACTAAAAGAAAAAAAAAGGAAAAGATTCAACAGCTTCTTTGCTTTTCTTGTTTTTGGATTGTTGTAGATCTACAAAGAGAAGAATTATTTAAAAAAGATGATTCAAGAACTCCTTGGAGGTGCTGTTGGCTTAAATTTTGGAGGGGAGAGGAAGATCTCTTTTAATGGAAGCATTTTGGGAGGAACCCAAACTTCATCTCCTTCATCTTCTTCTTCGACAACTTCATCAACAACTACAACCACCAATTCAGCAAAGTCGGAGAATCATCAGAATTTAAGGTGCCCCAGGTGCGATTCCTCGAACACCAAGTTCTGTTACTACAACAACTACAACCTCACTCAGCCTCGTCACTTTTGCAAGACTTGCCGTCGGTATTGGACGAAAGGAGGTGCTCTTAGGAATGTTCCTATTGGAGGTGGATGCAGGAAAAACAAAAGCAGCAGTACTAGTGTTTCAACATCGATGGGAAAATCAAGTACTGCTAAGATGAAAACAGTAGTTTCTGAAATTGGAAGATCTGGCCTTGGAAATGGGTTTGATCATGAGCTTCAATCTAGTCCAATCCTTTGGGCTTCTCCTTCACCTCAGAGTTCTCATCTCCTAGCCTTATTGAGAACTACCCAAAACCCTAACCCTAACACTTTGTCTAATCCTGTTAGCGTAAAGGAAGAAGCGAGCTTGCTTGGATCAAATGTGATGAATGAGCCGCCAGTTGCAACTGATGCATTAAATGCTCGAACCCTAGGCCTGGATCCTGTTAGCCAGGTTCCTTCTCTTGGGCTTTGCAGCCCTTTCTGGAAAAACAGTCAACACCAAGCTCCACAGCAACAACAGATTAATAATGGGTTCCTAGTAGGTGAAGTTCAAAACACAGGAATTCAAGAACTGTATCAAAGGCTCAAATCATCATCAAGTTATTACTCTGATAGCTCAGCAGTAGTTCTAAGTAATGTGGGTTCTTCTTCTTCATCTTCGTCTTCATCCATTTTGGAGTCAACTCCAGTTGCAGGGGGGGAATTGGGTTACTGGAATCCGGCATTTTCATCATCATGGTCTTATCTTCCAACAACTAATGGTGCATATCCTTGAAAAAAAAAAAAAAAAACCCTTTTTTTCATTTTATCTCACCTTTTTTATGCTAATGTTGTCGGTTCTTCTTTCCTTGTCTGCCTTCTGGTATATGGCTATGGCTGTAGGCGTAGCATCAGGTTGTTTCCTTTTTTTTTTTTCTCTCTCTTTTAAGTGTGTTTTAAGGTGTGTTTAACTATTTAACTTATGAGAGTGTTCCAAGGATAGGAAAGAAGTAAAAAAAGAAGAAAATTGTTAGTAGTTTTTCTCACTGCTCCATGTCACAATAGTTTAATTTACGATTTCAGCTTTTTTTTTCATTACTCATATTTATATTTATTGTAATTGACTTAATAACGCTTGCTATATTCGCAACAACTTTCGACAAATTGGCTAGCCAGAGAGCTTAATTTCTTAGCAGGTATGTAAAGGGTTTCAAGTTCAACTAAACGTTCAGGACAACGAAAGTTGTTAAGTTCCTTTCCCATAGTGTTTTTAGACTAGAAAAACAAACACACCATACAAATTATTCAAAAGAGAATAATTAAGCAAGACACATGGCTACAACTTTATCATCTTGATTAACTCAAAAACTTTTTAGGGTTTTTTTTTCAGTTTCTCTTTCTCATAAAACTATAAGAAAACTGGGTGGTGGTTTGCATATGAAAATTTGAAGATTTCTCTAATATTGTTTTGTTAATGAGAAAAGTGATGGAAATAAGTTTAAAAAAGCAGCCTTTGTGATGAGTTTTTCCGTAAACAGCAAATGGATTCTTTCTCTCGCAGTTTTTGAAAGGAGGGATTCCACTTTGCAGCCTTACGTGAAATAGTTGGTGTCGCCCTCTGCTTCTCTCTGGAGATGTCTTCAGTCTTTATTCCTTTCTTCACTGATTTTTCCTTTTAAATAAATTTCAAACCCTTACTTTTTCAATTTTTAGAATTTCCTTTCTTTTTTTTGTTCAACTCTTTTCGTTGTTGATAACTTGATATGCATGAATATCGATTCATATGATTTTATTTTTTATATCATATTATATTTTATATTATATGTATTCGCAAAATCTTGATACAATGGTTTAGAATTTATAAAACCTCATAATTTTTTTTTTCAGAATATAATTCAAGCCCTTGGAGCAAATACAGTGAAACAAATGGAATAGATAATTTTTCTAATGTTTCTAAGATATACAAATGAAAAAAAAAAAAATCAAACATTTCAATCCACTATTTTTTCTCATCTATTTTTCTCAGCAACCAAACACTCATGACTGAGAACAGGTTTGGTAATTTATGGGTTAAACCCAAACTAAGGGTGATGTCCAACAGCTTTGCCGCAGAGTAAGACATTAGAGGGAATATCGTATTCGTTAGTAAGACTTCGAACAGGATCCCAGACTCTAAGGTAAAATTGTTGCCCAAGATATTGTCTTCCCCATTCTGCAGACCTCAGGTTCCACATACCTTGGTTGTCCATGGAGATTAATATGGTGGTCCAAGAATTTGGATACACCTGCCAAAAAGCAACATTACGGACTAAAATGCCAGCCATGTAACCAGACTCAAAGATGAGTGTCGGATACGGATATATGTCTAGTATGAGTATACTCAATTTGGGTGAAAACTCTAACTGGATTGTGCACATACAACGACAATAAGTTAGAAAAGGAAGTGATGGTTGGCAATGGTTTGATTAAGTTTTATGTTATTTGTTATATTACATGGGGCAAAATGCATGGTAGATTATACTGAACTTTTGCTTTCAACCAAAACTTGATACATTCGAAAATGACTCATAAGGGAACATCAAAAAAGATTTGGGATAATGCTAATGAGGGTAAAGCCGCAGAACTTAATTCTTCTTCAAAACAACCAAAATGGAACTGGCTCCTCGAGAATAGAACAACAGATCGAAGAACTATGATTCATGGCTAACTTAGTATTAGCTTAGATGGCATAAATGATGGACAGACAATTAAAGGTTGCGGGTTCGAGTGGAATTTGAAAAAAAAAAAAAAAAAAAAGGCAATCAGTAGTAGTGATAATTAAATATGGAGGCAAGATGTGGCTTACCTGGGTAGTATGCCTTGTAAGAGCATCGACTCGATTGTAGGTTTTTCTTTTATGTGGCGTCCACTGTCCATGACCAAAACTGTATGATATTGTAATAGAATCGATAAGAACCTATTCAGCCACATAAAAAAAATTAAAAAAATAATAGTAAAACAGGGCATCGTAACTCACCCAACAACCCAAAAATCATAACCATCAAGATGCCAAGATTGCAGAGTGTTTTCGTTGTTCTGAAAGATAACTTCAAGAAAATCATGGAGAGAAGTTGGCATAACGGAGGTAGCTACAATTGCAGCACCACCTGAATGAAGGCCTTGGATGGAATTCATGTCAAAAACTCCAGGAATGTTAAAATAATCAGCAAGCTTCAGAGGGGTATCCGGATTAACATAGGAGACACCGTTCACTGCATAACGTAGCTTTCCATTCATAAAAGATGCTGAGTTGGACAAAACAATGGTCTTAGTTGGTGTTATCTTCCCGTAATGGAATGAACCCTGGGGATTAGGCCTGGCTGCATTTGATGTCAAATTCCACCTTCAAGAAAAAAGAATTAAATAAGATCTTCTTTACCCTAAGTTGAATTCAAGAAAGAAGTAGTGCATCAATCACAAAAGTCATGATCTTCCATTAACTAGTACCTATATGTTCTGGCCTGCTGCATTGACCAATGAAATTGGAATGCAGGAGCAGCTGGCAGGGGTCCAGAAACAGGGGTTTGAGAGTTTGCGTAGTGCAACACTGCAGTTGCATTGAGAACAGTCCGAGTAAATCTTGTGGATGCGACAATGTAGTAATCCTTTGGTGGCTGATTCAAAGTTACTAAGACAGCTATAGATTGGCCAACATGTACATCAAGAGACTCATATAAGTTCTGAATCACATGAGATCCTTCGACCTCAACTAGCTTCATTGTATGATCCTGAATCCTGAAGTTCAGTGAGGTGGATAATCCAACATTTGAGATCCTGAACATGTAAGTTTTTCCTGAAACAACACAAATAAACTTTATTTGGTAAAGCCATTATTCCTTTTTGGGAAAAATAAATGAGAAAACTTCAAAATTTTGAATTGTGTTGAATGAATGAATCAAAACGCTATGAATTAAATTTAAAGATGACCTTGTTCGCCACTAAAGGTAGTTTGAGTCTGGCCATTTATAAGGACTCCATCAGGAAAAGGCAGGGATTTTCCTGAGTCCAAATATTGCTGCAATGTCTGCAAAAGAGGAAACAATATATGATGAATGAAGCACAAATGGCAGAAATCCAGTTGGTGCATGGCAAGAGGGTAAAATATTCATAGAAACAACCTTCCAAGAAAAATGCAGCTTTAGAGCTTAAAAACTTTTTTAGCATTCTTGTAAGCCTATAAACTTGTTGATATTCACATATGTTCACTGTCCATAAATGAACAATATTTATCAAATTAACCCCAATCCTTGTCTTTCAGAATTATCACCACTACGTACTTAAAGCACTCTGCTACTAGTAACGCCTAATGAGTCTGATAGCAATGTTGGTAAAGGGGATAAAAAAAGGCTTTAACCGGCTAGAATGCAACGGCAGCTCATTTAGATGTATTATGTAATGCTTTTTGAAGGATGAATAGGTGCAGAATTCCAAATAGAATTGGCTCAAAACTCAAAACATCAATTTGGCATTGCAAGAATGATAATGAGCGGTTAATAACTTCAAGCCTTTATAAAAGTTATCTAACTTAGTGTTTCTAATTGAAGAACAAAGTCAGGAGAGGGGAAGAGAAAGATACTTCTTGCAATTGAAAAGAAAATCTTAACGTTTGGGGGCAAAAAAGTTAAAACCGTGATCACTAACCTGATGGCTGGTCTTGTACCAGTCACCAATAAGTAAAGTGAAATCTCCATCAGGATTTGCATAAGGGATTGGGATCACGCTTCTGTGGTATATATTGAGCGCTCCAAATCCTCCAGCAGCTCTATGCATTAGAGTTGATGGGAAATATGTGTAAGATCCAATCTGATCCTTAGCCTGGAACTTGTAGGTATAGTTTGAGTTTGGAAGGATAGGACAATTGGTTCCCAAGACTCCATCCTGCCATGAGTTCTTCCTTTGCTTGATCCCATTCCTGTTACGATTAAAACAGGCCCCCATTATTATTTGATGGTGTCATGAATCTGGATAGCAGAATCAAGCGAAATGCAAGAAAAAAAAAAAAAAAGCATCCATTAAATAGAGACAAATGCAACCATTTGTCGTGGTATAAGCTTATTCTTTTCTGCTCTTTTTTAATTTCCATGACAACATTCTTCCCGAACTCTCAGCTATGGTATATGCTATAGCTATATTGCCTCGACTCTTCATTTTTCATGAGGTACTCGCGTCCGACATATATCAGAATATAAGTACGAGAATATAACCTCCGGATAACTTTTCCAATACAAAGAAAAATTTAAAAAAAAATAATTGCAGACACCCACGCTCGATTCTGAGTAATATAGATATATAGTGGACAAGCGATTTCCTGCTTTAAAAATTTCATATTTCGTTGATATGTTTAACAAAATTGAAATGAAGTGAATTTATAGGAAAATCCAAGTCTTGATTTCCTCATCACTTCCAGTATTCATGAGTAGGAAAAGCAGCAGCAAGGAACTCAGTAACTCAGGGTTTCTAAGCAAAGAACAAAGTTTAAAATCGGAAGAGCCAATGTGTGAGTGAGTGAGGGAGACTCACCATGTCAGCAAGAAAGGCTGATCAAGCTTGTTAATGAGATTCAAGATGATGTTGTTATTAGTCACCACTTCAAGTTTTGGTCCAGGAAATTGATCATTGATGAGGATAACCTTTCCAAAAACAACAAAAATCAAAACTTTTTAGGAACCCCAGATCAAACCCACATCAAAGCACATTACTTTCAACATTCCCAAAAATAAAAACATATTATTATACCAACCTGCTGGGGAACTCCAAGAACAGAACGAGTGCCATAAGTAACAGTCCAAGTGTAATACAAATATGGGTCTTCGGCATTCACCGTGGAGACACCGAAAACAGCCAAAACTCCAAAAACCAATTGGAGCATTACTGCTTTTCCCATACCCTTTTTCTGCCCTGAAAATGCCACAGAACTAATAATTCTTAGTTGGTAAACTACAAAACCAGGCAGAATTGGGTGATTAGAATATCACCAGTTCACCACCTTGAAAGATAAACTTACCTGATTTTAGATAGGAAAATAAACTATTCTGAGTTAACAATCGATAAAGAAGTACAGAGTTCTTATAAGAATCCAAAGCAGGAAAAAAGCTACACCATGTTCAAAGAAAACCCTTTTTTTAATTATAAAAAAAATGATAAAGAAAATTTTATTGTTTGTTGCTAATAAGTTTGCAGTTAACTGATATTCGGCGCATTTCACGCGTTTCCGCTTTATGATGATTGCTTTTAGCTTAAGTTTATTATCATTTCATTCACTCTAATAAAAAGAAAAAAAAAAATCAGAAATCGCCTTTCCTGTAATCTCGCCACTGATTAGAACCTTCTTTTCCCCCCTTTTTCTCTTTACTTCTTTTTCTTTTTACCCTTAAGAAACTGAGCTATGTTGGACCGGTTTTATCCCCATTTCTTGGAAATTTGGAAGCAGCTAATTCCCAAATTTTTCTTCCATTAGCAGAGATTTAATGCTACAAAAAATAGCTTTGATGATAAATTATTGATACTTGCTATCTTTCATGTAAAAGTGGCGTCCCCTATGCATTGGACTTCCTGTTTTGGGAGGGTTAGGAAGAGTCGTTTAAAATAAGAAACTTTTTTTTTTTTTTTGCAGAGAAGTTTCCACGACTCGAATCGACGAGCTTTCGGTCACAAAAGAGCAACCTTTTGTTGCCATCCTTTTCAATTCTCATTATTGAATAATCTTCAATTTAAGTCCAAAACTGTGCACATGTTCAAAAATTGGGTAATTTATTTTACTCAATAAATTTAATTTAATTAGATTGAATTTGAGTTTTTTTTAATATGAGTTGATTAAAATTTTTATTTAATAATTAAAATAATATTTTTTATTTAAATTTAATTATAAAATATAAATATTAATTAAAATTATTTTTAATATTTTATTATATTTTAAATAATAATTTAAAATATCAAATTTAATAGTTTAAATTTCATATTTTTTTATATTGTAATTTGATCGATAAGCAAATTTATATTATAATTCCTATCTTAATTTAAAAAAAAATTATGATTTATGGGAATAAAAAAAATTAAAATAATGAATTTAAATTCTAAAATGATTGAATATCAACTCTAACATATGACTCATTAAAATTAAACAAAAAATTATTATAAAATCATTTAAATTATAAAATTCATATAATAAAACATTATTATTGAAGAATTTGACGCCGTGTGCCGTCAACAGGATTAAAGGATAACTCAGCTAATTAAAGCTAAGGCTAGAGCTGAAGCTGAAGATGAAGCTGCCACCACCACTGCTGCATGGCTTCCACGTCTTTCTACACATCCTGCACGTGTAAATCAATAAACTCCTCTTCGTTCTTCAGTTGGAAAATTCTAACCATTAAAGAAACAAAAATACCAAAAAAAAAAAGTTCCCAAAAAATTTTCTTCCATCTTAGTTTCAATCATAAAACATGTCTGCAAAACCACCAGCTTCATCGCCTGCATTAGGTAAGTTCAAGTCCCGCAACTGCAACCTCTCTGATAACAAATATTCTCAAAGTCAAAAGCTTTTTCTTGATTTATTTTATTTGAAACAGATACTTTCAGGGATATAATTTTATGGAGGAGAAAGAAGCTGAGTACAACTGTTCTACTCATTTCAACAATAACATGGATACTGCTTGAAGTTTATGAGTTCAACTTTATCACTGTCGTTTCATGGTTGGCCATCTTCATCGTTGCTTCACTCTTCCTTTGGGGGAATATATTGAGACTTCTCGGCAAGTAAGTTCTTAATTTCCCCCTTTCTTTTAATATTGAAAAGGAAATGAAAAAAAAAATATTAAATCTTTTTTTTTTGGTGTTAAGAGAGCCACCAAACTTGTCCGATTTGGAAATCTCGGAACACACAGCCTCGGAGATCTCGAACACAATTCGAACAATTATTGAAGATGTGTTGAGATGGATGTTTCATGTGACTGTCGAAGAAAACTGGTTTGTATTTGCAAGAACACTGGCTGGGCTGCTGTTACTTTCCTATGTTGGAAGCTTCTTTGATTTTCTAACGCTTCTTTACTTAGGTAATAAAACTATTTCTCTCAATCCGTTTGTGGTATATAGGTTTTAATATATTTATGTATTTGGTTAAATTTTATACCGTGTTTTAGTTATTTTTCTATATTGTATCCATATTGAATCCAAAATTATCCATATATTTTTAATGGGTTTTTTTGCAGGTATAAAGATGGTGATGACAGTTCCAGTGATATATGTGAAGTTTGGTGCCCAAATACAGAGATGTGGAGAGATGGTGAAAGCTGAAATGACAAGATTTTGTGAGATGTTTGATGAGAAGGTGATGAGGAAGATGAAGAATAAAATTGTCAAACAAGAAAATGAGAAGAAAATTGAGTAGTGACTATCTATAATTAATTTTTTTTATTTGTGAATGTTTTTCTTAGCTTAATTTCAAGCATGAACCAGTTGATGATGATCTCAAATTATATTAAATAAGTCCCAAAGAGGACAATGTTATGGAATTTGCTTATTTATTGTGTTATTAAAGAGGGTACAAATTAATTTAGGAAATAATGTTACACATTTGATCATTATATATATATTTTTTAATTTAATATCAGTAATTGAAAAAATAGAAGAAAATAAAGAAATTAAACATAAAGTTATAAATTGGAGTGATTTTTTTTTCATATTGGAAATTAATGAATTTGAACCTAAAGTAAATATGAAAAATTCTCATTTTAGTTCTTTTTTCTTATTTTTCTCTTTGAAAAAATGATGAAAAATAGTAGTTATTCTTTCCAAACTCTTTCATTCCTTCCTATTTTCTATATACTAAAACACAGTGTAAAAAGGAAAATGTAAAAGAATCCGAAAGCAAGCCCTGTCCACAAAATAGCATCCACTATTATTATTATTATTATTATTATTATTATTATTATTATTTATACAAATTCTAGCAATAAATCTTGCTACAAACAAAAGATGATGATAACATGATATTACATATAAATAAATAATTTCTAAGATGATAATTAAGTAGTGAACTCAAAGTAAAACAAAGCAAAGGGTCTTTCTCTAGTAAACCAAAAGGTGAAAGCACCAGAGTCTCAAAGAACAATGCA
>JBBYHM010000003.1:7734494-7747128 GCA_038381775.1 Adansonia rubrostipa | reverse complement strand
ATATATATATATATATATATATAATCTTTGCTTATTTTATCTGCTAATAATCTTTTGATTAAGCACTAACAGCCAAATAACTTAAGTAGATTCTGTTCTTTTCTTGCTTATGCTGCTTTCTCCTCTTTCCTTTCTCCTGGTCATATTCATTATTCTAGCTTTTTTTTTTTAATGGATTAGGCAGGTAGTTGTGCATTATTTTATAGAACCTTGACGTCAGTCTAACCATTTCAAGGAAACAGATTACTGAATAAGTCAAGGGAATAATCCTTCGTGATACTAAATCTGAAAACAAAAAAGAAAGCTGTAAATTATAACCTTCTCCCCAGTCCCCACCTCACTTTTAGGTGGGCTGTTGCCCAATGGAAAAAAGTTGCTTCTGGGCAAAAAAGCTGCCAATTGAAGCTTTTCACCAATCTTGCATATTTCTCTGGTGTGAGCTCTAACATAATTAAGGGAAATAGGAATTGAATTATATGCCATTTTCTTTAAGCTTAGCATATTAAAGAATATAAGAAACTAGATATTTTTCAACTTGTATGCTTTTTAGTCCATATAATTCTTGTATTTCATGTGGTCAGGAATTGGTAAGTTGAAAATTAATACACTCCAACTGAGTAAACCTGGAGAATGGATTGACTACTGTGAGACTACAAAAAAATAGTCAAGCATGGTAAACCCCTAAGCGATTTTGGTCGGACTTGAATAGAGGACTCCTTACAACTTATCTGGTAAGAATTGGCTAACTTTTAAGTAACAAACTTCGTATAAATTAAAACCCAAAGTTTGGTAAAAAGTAACATTTAATAAATTTATAAATTAAATTTTAATAATTGTAATTTTTTCTTTATCTTCGTATTATAATTTTTTTGTTAAAAAAATTCATAATGACAAAAAAGTTGGTGATTGGTTTTAAATTTGTTGAGATATTTGGATCTATAACCCACATATGTAAAACTTGCAACTAAAACTGGCATCGAGAAAGAGGATGAAAAAAAAGAGAACTCCTGTGCTTTTTTTTTATTAAAACATAAATTAAGTTTTTAATATTTAATATTAAAAAAATATTAAAATAAAATTAGTAATAAAAATTTTTAATTTATAAAAAATTATTTAATTATAATTTTATCATTTTATTTTTAGTGTTAAATTTAAGTTTAAGTTCGAATTATTTTAAACTTATATTATTTTAAGTTCGGATCTTCTCAAATTTAAATTTTTAATTTTTTTAATTAAATTTAATTTAATTTAAATTTAAATTTAAATTTTTTTAAAAAACTTTTTGAGTTCGAATTGATTCTATCAACTTTGGTGAGAACGTCAAAGCACTGAAAATATTTTTTTCCAAAAATATACGATCTTTGGGCCAAATTAAGATCCAAAGTCATGAAAATGCTGCAGGACAAAAGGCAGACAATGGGGTCATGCAGAAGTCTGCCTGCCCTGACCAAGAATAGGTACCGCTGTGCCCACCACAGCCCTTTCACCATGGCGGATGTATCGACTTGTAGCCAGCTCCCGGGCATGAAGAAACAGAACATAATTTGGGACCATTTTTGCACGTTAGAATCATATTCCCTTCCCCCGTTCTGTACTGTGCACACGGGACTGCTACTGATGATTTATGGTTTGAGGTTCTCAATGCATTTTAAAAATCATAGTTGAATTAAATTATTCATTTTTAATAAAAGATAAAATATTGAAATTATTTTTTAATTTTTATTTAAAATTATTTTAAAATAATGCATAATATTATATTTAATAAGTTTAAAACTATGAAATGAAACATTTTTAAAATTACATTTACAGTTATCAATTCAGTACCTGATTTTCTATAAATAGTTTTTATAATACTAATTCATATTATAAATTCAATAAATAAATTTTCAATATTTACTTTTTTTTTAATTTATCAAACAACACCGTAGTTTTATTAGTATAGGCAGATTTCGTCTTGATTTTAAAAAATTATTATTAACACCTAAGAATTAAGTTCAATAATAGATACATGTATTCTATCTTTGCAGAGAGTTGAGCTCCAATCCTCACTTCTTTGAAATGAAAAAGATCCTAAAGTTCTACGCTTCATTTGACAAGAAAAAAATGGAATTGTTTTTATGATTTAAAGGTATGTCTTTCTCCCCAAGAGAATAATTCAATTGTCAATTCCATTTAGACTATCTTTAACATAAATTATTATGAAAATCCTTTTTAACACCTTAATTTTAATTCAAATATCAAGGAATATTATTGTCTATCTTATATAAAATTTTGATTAAATTTGATGGAAAAGAATCTAAAATATCTTTTGATCATTAGATATGTAATTATCACTATAAATAAGAAAGTTTTCGACAGTAATGATTAATATTAATATAATAGAAGTGATTCAAATGTGGTCAAACTCGAAAGCAAAATCATTATTGATGGTCCAAAACTATACATATTAATAGTTATAACTTCTATCTAAAATGGACAGATAAATCAAAAAAAGAAAAAAAAATGTAACTATACTTAATAATAAAATATTAAGAAAAGCCAACGTATGAAAAAGAATTTTTGTTGTCGCTGGAAAAAGCTAGAATCCCATTCTTATAAGTAACGCTAACTTAAGTTGTGTTTAAAATTACTATTGGCATAATTTTTAAAATTAAAAATTATATTTTATTGCAAAAGCAGTATTAAATAAGTAAAAAAAAAATTATTTTTATGTTTAAAATTATTTTTTAATAATCTAAAAAAAAGTTAAAAAAATAGAGCTTTTATAATTTGGAAGCTATTTTTGGATGAAATGATTTTGTTATCTTCAAATCTCTATATTATTTTAAATATATATATTTATTTTGATATTTTAATTTTTTATAACAATATCAAGTACTTAAAAATTTTTAAATTATTTTTTTATCATACTTTTTTTATCCCAAAAACTATACCTAGAAATGTCACATCTACCTATATCTTTATATTAAAATAATCGAGGCATGTGTTTTTTTTTCCAAAATTTAGGAAAAATTATAAAATGAGTAAACTAATTAAAAATATTCATAATTATATCATTTTA
Organism: Adansonia rubrostipa; assembly: GCA_038381775.1. NCBI lineage: Eukaryota > Viridiplantae > Streptophyta > Magnoliopsida > Malvales > Malvaceae > Adansonia > Adansonia rubrostipa. The sequence goes on along the minus strand of JBBYHM010000003.1, from coordinate 7,744,067 downwards.
GCAACTACTTATTAATAAGAAATTTTTAACTTTATGCATGTTAGTAGGTACAATACAAATCAATTGTTATGTATCAATTTTAAAAAAAAATAAAAGAGTATTAATATCGTATCATTTTTATTTTTGTGTCAGTATGTACTGATCTTATTAGCCTATGCTGGTTTGTGCGAGTCATTAATGATCAGTATTAGTAAGCAACAGTTTATAACGATCTTTATGTTATTTTATTTATTTGATATTTAAAATTTTTGGATATTAGGTATTTATAATTTTAACATTTATAGTTGCATATAAATACATACATAAATATATATGTTATATTTCTATGGTATATAATATATATTTTATTAAGGAGCTTGGAAATAAATTATATATATATATATAAATTTAAAAATGCCAATAAACTCAAAAATGATATGCCAAGACGTACTGACATTGATAATTACCAAAACAAAAACAGTATATCTATACGTACGGTACTAACAACTTTACTTTTGTAATTAAAAGTTTTGAAATAATTACAGAATTAACTAATAGACCAAAAAATTATTATTTATCATCGTTATACCAAAATAAACTAAAAATATTTATTATCTACTTTTATTACAATAAATATTTATTAATAGGGAAAAAATCTAACTGCAAAAAGGATTTTTCAATTTTTTTAATACGTTAAAAAAAAAAAAAAAAGACAAGTAGAATAATTGATTGGTTTGGCTCTCACAATTGAAGAAAAACCGAAATCCAATTGGTAAAAAAAATCAACTTAAGTATTTTATGAATTTATCATATGATTTTTTAAAATATTAAAATTTATAGCTTTATGTTTTATTATTTGAAATTAATTTAAAATATTTAATATTTATATTAAAAATATAATTATTTTAATATATAAATATATTTTTAAATATTTAAATAAATAATTATTATTTAATATAATTGAAATTATATAACAAATTTCAAGTCAAACGAAGCGGGATAAACATTCTAGTTATAATTTTTATATTGACAATTGCGTGTATATTTTTATTTCAAAATCGTACCGCCAAATATTTCTACTTCTTCTTTTTCATATTTTTAGATATATAGAAAGAGAAATTATCACGTAAATTAATAATGAAATTAATAAATATCACAAATATAATTAATAAAATGATACATTTTAAATATAATATAAATATAAAGTATTAATTAAAAATAAAATATATGATAATTTTTTAATATATTTATAAAATTAAAAAAAATACAATCGTCAATGTATAAAAAATGAAATTTTTATAAAAATTTTTTTTATTCTTTTTAGCATTTATTTAAATAATAAAATTATGAAGTGCGTCAATGATAATGGCAATGATAGCCCAATTAGTTCAACAAATTGAAACAAGTTGGTCCAAATAATTTGGATCATGCTTTGGGTTGAACCATGGGCACTGAGCTCACGCCTCGCTGCATCTTTGTCAACCATATTTTCATAACTTATCTTCCTCCTTGCAAAAACTGTTGGCAATCATAAAAAGCATACCTTAACGGAAAAAACAAAGAGAAAAAAGAAAAAAAAAGTTTGAAAATGGAAAATTTGAAAATCCTTACTAAGGACACTTTTGTAATTTGACACACTACAATTCCTCTGAAGTCTGAACTTTGTGGCTTTTAATTAAAAATATATGAAAATCCAGATTTGATGGCTCCACATTCTCTCTCTTCAATCCCAATCTTACCCTTCCAAAACCCCATTTTGTCCTCCCTCTCCTTTTCTCCCCCTTATCACCGTCAAATACGCCACCGTCGACCGATCGTTACCTTCGCGGTCTCTCATCGCCGCAGACCTCGCCGTAAATTTCGCCGGAAAAGAAGCGATATGTCCGTTACCCTTCCGCTTTCATCCAGAGAAAACGAGCCCTTTTTAGATTCTAGAAATAGTAAGTTTCTTTTTTCGTTTCTTGAGATAAAGGAAAAAAAAAAAAAGAAGAAAATTTTGAATTTATTTATTTGTTTTTTTTTTTTTAAATAAAGGTGCTGGAAATGACACGTTAGCGACGGAGATGGAACAAGGGACCAGTAACTCGACGAGCTCGGTCGCTAGTTGGAGGAAGAAGTACAGGTATATCAGCAACGCCGGCAGATTGAAAATTTTCGGCGTCGATTTGTCGCCAGACAATGTGGCGGTTGCTATGGTCTATTTCGTTCAAGGCGTTTTAGGCCTTTCGAGGCTTGCTGTTAGCTTTTACTTGAAAGATGATTTGCATCTTGATCCTGCAGAAGTATGCTTTTTTTTTTTTTTTCTTCTTTCTGCCATTAATTTTCAAGCAGTTCAATTTAGTAATTATTTTAGGTTAGGTTTTCCTTGATATAATTGGATAACAAAATGCGTGATTTTATTATTAAGACGAAATGATGGTGGTAGAATCAGTTTTAAATTTTAGTCGTTTCTTCATTATAATCGAGGTTTTCTTTTCCTTGAGTTTAATTTGGCTTTGAATCAAAATTTAAAGATGTTTGCTTTATAGCAGCGGCTTTCGAAGATGTAAAATGTTTTGTTTGTTACCTTTGCTGTGCGTATCACTTGCTAAAAATTTTTAAAAGTAAATAGCAATTGGTGGAATGTAGAATCAGAATCAATTAAAAATGAACAAATAACTAAATGCAATATTAATTCTAATGTAATTGTTTTTTAAAGGAAATCTTTGGAGAATTGCATTTATAATTTTGATTTTTTAGAATTTAGTTATGAAAACTGAAAGTTTGAGGATTCAAGCATGGATTATTTGACTCTAATACGATGTTAAAGAATAAGCTTAATTTGATAGGTTAGAGCAGCTTGAGAAGAGCATTTTAATGAGTTTCCGTTGCATTTATTGAATATTTTTCTTATAATCTTTTTAAAGGACTGACAAGTTTTCTGTGATTGACTAGACAGCTGTGATATCCGGTTTTTCTTCACTGCCATGGCTTGTTAAGCCACTTTATGGGTTTATAAGGTGCGACTCTGTTAACTACTTTTTTTCGGCTTCTGGTCATCCTCGAAACTTTTTAAGTATTTACTTTGTTTCTGGATTTGCTTTGAATAACACCGTGCTTTTACAGTGATTCAGTCCCACTATTTGGTTATCGAAGAAGGTCGTACTTGGTTCTATCAGGGCTTCTTGGTGCTCTCTCATGGAGTTTGATGGCCACCTTTGTTGACAGCAAGTATGGTGCTGCGTTCTCAATACTTCTTGGATCTCTTTCTGTTGCTTTCTCAGATGTTGTAAGTTTCTTCTGCTTTTTAGAGTTCTTTAAGTTAATTCACTTAAAGATGACTATTTCCATAAGGGCTGTTTAGGGTTCTATGATTTCTTATAGCTGCAGTTTTCTTGTGATGCATCTTTTTCCCATTTAATGTTGTTATGAAATCTAAGCTGGTTACGTTTGAAGTCAAAGCTTTCTATAGAGCCCTTATTTATAAGAGAAATATTGCATGATCCTCTGCCGATATTTTTTAACTTAATCATGAATGGTGTCAAGTTAAGGTATGCTTGAGAATAAAGTAGTCAGTTGATATATTTACTAGTCTTAAGGAGCTGAGAGCTTTGGACATCCTTTCCTCTGCATGCTTGCTCATAGGTGAAGCATAAAAGGTCCTTATTATCTTGTTCGAACAAAGTTGTTAAACCAAGCACAAGAAAATTTTAGCAGCTTTGGAATTACTTTTGAATTTTATTGTTACGGTGTGCCTTAGTTGAACAGACACTACTTTAGCACCTTTTCTCTCTCTATCAGCAACTTACACATGACTGAATGAGCATGTGCATGCCTACACTACTCTGAAGCATTTTATATTTTATGTTCTAGTCGTATCTAAGATTATGTTAGAAACTTCTGCATGGTGCAGGTTGTAGATTCCATGGTTGTGGAGAGGGCTCGTGGGGAGTCACAAAGTATGTCAGGATCTCTTCAGTCTCTATGCTGGGGATCCTCGGCTTTTGGTGGAATAGTGAGTTCCTATTTTAGTGGTTCTCTAGTGGATGCTTATGGTGTAAGGTACTTAAGGTGATTTGTGTATGGATATTGTTTAAAATGATAAAATACAAGTCTACCTGATCAGTTCCTCACCTATATAATCTCTTAGGTTTGTTTTTGGTCTCACTGCATTGCTGCCACTGATAACATCTGCTGTTGCTGTTCTTGTAAAAGAACAGCGTGTGTGCGGCCCAGCAAGAGTACAACAAGTTCTTTTGGCCAATCCTAGCTTTCTTGAAAGCTCACGAGAGAGTATTATTCAGTTGTGGAATGCTGTCAGACAGCCCAATGTATTTCTTCCCACAGTTTTTATTTTTTTGTGGCAAGCAACACCACATTCAGACTCTGCCATGTTTTACTTCACGTAAGTTCTGTTACTTTTGTTTAAATTTCTTTCTCAGCACTTGATTTTCTATTAATTTTCATATCTGCTACGAAAGGTTCTTTTCATTTCAGCACAAATAAACTTGGGTTCACCCCAGAATTTCTAGGACGTGTCAAGTTTGTCACTTCAGTTGCATCATTGGTTGGAGTTGGATTGTATAATGGATTTTTAAAAAATGTTCCATTGCGGAAAATTTTTCTTGCCACAACAATTATTGGTACAGCTTTGGGAATGACTCAGGTTTATATTGTTTTTTACTCTTGCCTAAAGTTATTTTAGATCATTTGCCTGTTGTGCTTATAGGAATTTTGAATGTATTAGTTTTGTCTTTGCTTAGGTCTTTCTTGTCACTGGATTGAACCGGCAGTTTGGAATTAGTGATGAGTGGTTTGCAATTGGGGATTCCTTGATTCTAACCGTTCTTGGCCAGGTAATTTAAGGTTTTCTTTTTCCTTCTACGTATTTGCTCTATTCTTTAATAGAAACAAATGATATTTGCCTAATGGCAACCATTGTCTGTAGTTGCAAAGGCAGGAGTTTCTAGAGTACTAGGTGAAATTGATGGAGTTTTTTTTTTAAAAAATTTATTGCGTTGTAGAAGGTTCTTTTTAAGTTCTTCCCTTTTAAATAAAGCTATAGATTTAACATGAAAGGAATTCCTAAATGCGGCTACAATAATCTGAAACTTTTTTCTGAAGTCTATAAATTCCAGACCCTTTTCCTCATTCTATCCTAAGTTTCTCATGGACGATAGTTATGATATCATGGCATGTATGACCTATGTTACCCAAACTTTTCATTTTTCATTAAGTATTTATATTTAACATATATTCGGACATGAGTAGAAGGATATGATCTTCCAATATATGAAAAAAAAAAAATTAAGTATACCTTTATCAGACACATACTCAATCTGACATTCACCTGAAGACCGATAACTTTGTGTACAACTACTCAAATATTTTTATTTATTTTGTTTCAAGTCTGGCGTTGATGTTGTATGCACTTGATAACATTTGCAGGCTTCTTTCATGCCGGTTCTTGTACTCGCGGCCAAACTATGTCCGGAAGGGATGGAAGCAACACTTTTCGCAACTCTGATGTCCATATCAAATGGAGGCAGCGTGGTGGGGGGTCTGTTAGGTGCTGGACTGACCCAGGTATTCGGTGTAACCAAGGATAACTTTGATAACTTAGCCACCTTGATAATCATCTGCAATCTTAGTTCATTGTTGCCTTTGCCACTACTTGGCCTCCTTCCTCGGGATGCTTCTGATACTGTTTCTAAGGAGAATGTAGATATTGAGATGAAATATAATTGAAAAAACTATTTTCTGGCCGTTTGCCTTTTCCACGAATTTCTTCTCAACTTTTTTTTATGGAATGTTTGAGATTTCTGTCTGACTATTAGATTAGCTGTATAGTACAAAGAGATAACAGAAAGATGGAGCAATCCCTTCTCATAGTCTAGTCGTATTCGCGTATTTTCATATGTTATAATCGTGTAGAAAGCATTATATATTTATGTAAATTTTGATATGTTAATAATTCATGTTATATAAATTTTGATATATTCGTGTATTTTTGTCGTGTTGTGTTGTTAATTTTTTCCTATTATGTTTGTATTGTGCAATTATCAAGTAACAGTTATAAATTGGCATAATGTGCTTGATTGAATTTGAAATGACTTACGAATTTGATTGTTTTCTAATTTCTGACGAAAGTAATAAAATCTAATAATATACTTTTGATCACGTTTAACTATGTCTTAAGGCCGGGTTATCATCTGAATTGTTTTTTTATGTAAATTATTATTTAATAATAAAATTATTTTTTAAAAAAATTTAATTATAAAATATATAAATATTGATATAAAATTTTTAAATTTTTTACTAAAATATAAATAATAATTTAACTGTTTAAATTGAGTTAAGCTTGATTTGATTCAAACTTAACTAAAAAATATGAAAAAATTTTAAGCTGCAGTTGATTCAGTGATTTCTTGTAAATGTTTATTCCGAAAATAAGATAAAATTGTACTTATTTTCCCCAAATAAAGTATTTTGACTATTTTAAATCAATCATTGTCATATTCATCACCTTCTACTTTTTTTCTTTTGACCATTTGTTCATCTGAAATTTCAATTAAGCCTCATCTATAAATCACTTAAAAAACATGGGACAGAATGAAGAGAAAATTCATTAAGTCTTTTTTTTCTCTTCTAATTTTTTTTTTTTACAATAAAAAAATAAATCAAACTCGAAAGCAAAACAACTTGAATCAGATTTTTATAAATACTGAATTAAGAAAAAAAAAAAGAAAAAGAAACTCATCTAGAATAATTTATGGAATCTTTTCTCACAATGAAATGGGAGTATGGGTGTATAACCTCCTTCTATTATTTGAAGAAAATCAAAACGAAATTATAAAAATAGTGTGCCAATTTTAGCATGGATGCAACCCAACCTGAACATTTTCGAGATAAATCCAAGTTTATAGCATGTCAATTTATCTTTTCCTCTTTATTGGTCATCTGAAATCAAAATCATGGTTAAAATCCGGGATGATGTTTAAAACTCTCCATTCACGGCCACCCCAAGCTTAAAAGAAAAGACACTGAAATTGTCAGCCCCAAAAATCGTCACAGTAATTAGTCCAAAGTCGCAGAGGGATCGAGTTTTATTGTTCTAATCTGTCTTTTTGTAATTTTCGTTTTAATTTTCTTCAAATCTTGAAAGAGGTTATACTCTTATACCTCCCATTTCAGTGTGGGAAGTACTTCTGTAAATTTAATTCGGGTTATTTCATCTTCCCAGGTTGAATTATTTTTATGTTGTACATAAAAATAATTAAAAAAAAGCTTCATTTTTTTATTCTCCCCAACATTTTTTCAAATGGTTTATGGATTTAAAATAATTAAAATACATTATTTGAAGAAATAAGTATAATTATACCTTATCTTGGAATAAATATTTATAAGAGCATTATAGTTTTGGAAAAAAAATACTCCTGATCCAATCCATGGACATCAAAATTAAGTAATTGTGTTGAATATTTATCGGATATTTATTTGCCCTTTAAAGTTTGAACTATATTAATTTTCTCGGTTTGATATTTAAAGAATAACAAGTTTATAAATTATTTTAAAAATTAATTACATTTTAAGTGATTTATTTAATAATAAAGTGTAATTGAAAATTACTTACACTTTGACGTGCCTTTAATTAATAATTTAACCATGTTTGGGACTTAAGAGTTACAATTTGGATGATTTACATTTGGAATTATTGAATTAATTTTGATAAAAATATATGAATACTTTTGAATTTGTAATAGAAGTTTTTAAACGATATTCATATTTTACATGAAGAAGGAATTTTTCATTCTTTGAAGGTCATTGGTTATGTTAAAATCAGTATATTTGAGAATTAATTTCTCTTTCAATTCTTATTATATTCCATATTTTGCTTCACAAAATTTGAGTTTGAAACTTTCAATTTAGAAGTCTCACATTTTTTAACATTTAAATTAAGTCCCTCAAAATAAGAATAGATACGATATTGTTCATCAATAAATTCATTTTTTATACATCGATAGTGTAGTTTTTTTTTTACAAGCGAATTAAAAAATTGTTACGTCTCTATTTTTTAGTTAATATTTTTAATTTTTTAAAATACATTAAGATATATGTGTTATTTTCAAAAAAAAAAAAGATTTACTTGCTAAATTTAAAAAGCTAATTGAGGGTCAAATGAGAAAAATTCCCATCCATCAATTCGTAGAAATTAAAGAAAGGATAATATAAGATAATGAATTGTTATAGTCTTCCACGTGAATTGATTAGAACTTTATTGGATCTAAGGAAAAAGATTATCATATATTAATAGAGCTTTTCTGGATTATTTGGTGTGTGAGACTGAAATCTGAGGCTTTAGTCTTATGGAAACTCCTTGATATTGGCCCATAACATCAAAGATTATTTTACATATATCTCTTCAGTCTGCATACTCTAAATTTAGAAACCAAATCAAACCGAAGCCACAGCTGATGAAGCAAATCTATTACTTTCCCCCCAAGAAATCTACTTCATTTTTATTTTTTTTGGGTGTAAAAGAAGCCGAGATAACGAAAGAGTCTCGCCGATATTAGAATTAAAATTTTAAATTTATTAAATTTTATTTTTTGAAAAAATAATTGCAGAATTAAAATTTTTTTTTTCTTGAACTTGTAAATGAGCACATAACTTGCATGTTTTGAGATGTTCTTCACAACAATCACATAACATGAGGTCAAGCTGCGACTTGGCAGATTCGATACGATTCTTCATTGTTCAATTATTGAAATATAAAGGAGAAGAAGGATTATTTCATTGCTCAGGCAGCAGCAAAAACAACGTGCCAAAAAGAGAGTTGGAAGTTGAACATGAAATAGTGTTGGGTCGGAAATGATTGAAGTTGATTTAACAACAGAAGGGTCAAAATAACTGAATATAATATTCGAAGAAAAATCAGTAAACCCACGTCACAATATACAACAAATTTCAACCAAAAAAATAATCGTAAAAATATACAGCGAGCAACAGTTTCCTAAGCAATAATGATCATAGTTTCAGTGAAAAAAATCACAAAATCGAGGCTTGTGGGTCCAATTTTATTTTATTTTTTCCTCAAAGGAATCCACAGTTTTGTGGGTGGAAAGGAACAATTGTTTCGGATGAGTTAGTAGTTTATCACCATGATAATGCTCAATCTACCAAGAGATAATGCTCCTACTCTTAAACCTATAGTATTGTTAATTAATTTTGGTTGTCTTAACCTTGAACATTGCTTTTTTTTTTTCTCTTCTTGTTTTCCAATGTCTTTTTTTTCCTGCTTTACGAAAACTCCAAAGAAAATGGTATACACTCTCTGATTCTTTTGAATGAATGCACTTATATATATATATATATATATGTATAAGAATTGACCATACTTTACTTTATCACTTTTCTTTGATAAGAAAAACTATTACTATATATTATATGATATTTTCGGGTTTTGTCCTTCTCTTTTTAGATAATTTTAAAAGCACAGTTTCTCATAATGATGGTTTTATGTTTAGAGTGCTTCCCACAATGATCGATCATTACATATTTGGTAAGTGATTCTTATTATGATTGTGGATATATATATATATATATATATATATA
>JBBYHM010000003.1:7707907-7720826 GCA_038381775.1 Adansonia rubrostipa | reverse complement strand
TCAAGTCTACTTTCACCCAAATAAGAAAAGTTTTAGTCGAGAAGTCAAAATAACCGACCCAACGATGGATTTGAATTTGGAACTCGGGATGGCAACTAATTAATATGAGGGGGGTAGTTTTGTCATTACGAACAGACTAGAGCCGTGTTTGGTTGTGCCAAAAGAGACTAGGGTGGGCGCCCGGATTCTCCACTTGAATTAAACATAGTACATGCACGAAAGAAGCTAATAGAGAAAGCGGCCAAACCAACGAGAAGGGTAGACTGGAGAAAGCGTTATGACCAGCCACTCAGCCAGGGAGAAAAACGAAAATAAAAAGAAATAATAAAATAAAATAAAAGAGAGAGAAAAAGCATGTTTTCTTCCCTTCACTAAAAGCGGTGCAATGTACCCCCCACAAACAAAACCAAGAGATAATTTTTCTTCTTTTAATTTTCTCCGTTTTCTAAATAACCCCTCGTTTTTAAATTATAAAGAAAGGAAAAAAAAATTTTACCGTTGGCGAAAAAAATTGATTCCCGCCATGGTGGCTAAGCTAGAGCTCCAGGGGGAACCTTGTTTAGACAATTTACACAAGGTCAAGTCTTTGATCTGTGCCCTTAACTTTGTCTCTAGAAATCTCCCTCTCCCTTCTGATTTGTTCGACGTCGTTTCCTCTATTTGCTTTGATGAACAAGACGGGCTTCCAGAGGCCATTGATGATGGGAGCCAGGTTGAGGCTGGACCTGATTTGCCTGAACTTGCCCAGACGAGTTTGGTGAGTATTCTTAGAAATTCCATTTTGATTTTTATCTTTTCTTACCTTGGCAATTTTAGTGAATTTTGAGGGCTTTTGAAAGTTTGTTTTGTGTGGAATTATCTGAATTGTTTTTCTTTCGTGTGGATTTCTCTTCTTTTATGCTGTTTTTAGATACCCTTCTGTTTATTTGTTTGGATTGTGAAAGGGATGGAGTCATAAATTTGTTTGGTGGTTTAATGAATTAGTGCTACAATTCAAAGTTTTAGTACAAAATTCCAGATCCGCGAATGGATTTTTAAATTAGTTTTTATATGAGTTTACTTTGAATATTGTTGAACATTGGTCAAGATTATTAATTTTTTAGTTAAATTTAATTGTTCCAATATATATATGTTTTGAAATTGATGTACATTTCTATTAACTAAAATTAAAAAGAAAATATATCTAAATGTTAATTTATTGTAATTCTAATTAAGTTACAAAAAAAAAAAAAAAAAGAGAGACTAGAAGTATATTTTCTATTTTCTTAACAATTATTAATTTTTTTTTTGTAAAGACAAAATAACTAAATTACAAAATTTAGCAACTTAATTCATCTAACCTAATAAATATTCTTGTGAATTTTGTATTTTTGTGTTGTTTTTGTTTTTTCTTAGGTATTCTCTTACTAATTAGAGGTTGTGTGGGGAATTGTTTTTGTATTTGGGGCACTTCCTTTTATTCTTGAGATGGTGAATTCTTGTTTCAGGGTTTTTTTTTAAGTCAATATTATTTTTTTTCCTGGAGGAGAAATAATGAATTTAGATTTTGGATTGGATTCTGTTATAACTTTAGGATTTTGGTCAGTTATAGGGAGTAATAAGACTCTTCTTGTTTTTCTATTTTTCTGTTGAAAATTGTTAAGTTCTGGAGGAAAGGAGTTGGAGGATTCTGTTTCTGTATTTTTGGCTCCTATGTTTTGCTTAATCTTCATGTTTTAAATTGATTTGAGTTTTTAACCCCCCCTTTTTTTGGCTCAAATCGACCGAATTTGATTTTTATCCATAATTTGTAGGTTTTTAGACTTGCAATGCTCCGCTTGTTACAATGAAATTAATGGCTAAAAGGTTTTGCTGTCATTGCTGTGTGCAGTTATTTCATTACTTCTCAATTGTAGCACTAGCTTATAATGATTTTACTTCTGGTTTCTTAACATGTTGATTTAATGTGTGGCAGGATAATCCTTCTACTTCTACAAGGGATGATTTATTGCGTGACCTTGATGATGCACTATCAACAAAAAGGTCAAAATGTATGTCTGGTTTTGCCTTGGCAGAATTGAAGCAAAACCGTTACCAGAGCCATATTCATCATCGACTGAATGAACTTGAAGGTTAATATTTTCTGCAAAGGATCTTTACCAACTATTCATAGTTTTTTGCACATAGCTATGATATGTTAAAATTTTAGGAATTGAAAATTTCTGTGTTTGGATGGGTTTGCATGTAACTTTCTATTACCATTAGTGACATCTGTGAGTTTTAAGAGTAGCAACATTCAATTTCAAGTTGTAGTTCAGACAACCATTTTAGGAGGATTACTTATGCATTTATGTTTTGAATCAGATTTGCCTTCAAGCAGAGGGGAGGACCTGCAGACAAAGTGTTTACTTGAACTCTATGGGCCAAAGGTAAACTAGCATGCTAAAGGTGCTGATACACACGTACCATATTTCTCAAGTGCTGTGTAAACTCTATGTTAATATGGAAATGCAACCTATTCTACTGTTTGGGCAGCTGTTGATCACTACCATGAATTTGTTTCTCCCCACTATAGACTGTTTGGATGTGGAATTAATTTGTTTTATAAACTTGCTTTCTGTTGTTACTATTCTGTTATGGACTTTCGAAGTTCTGTGACATATGACCAAATGCAGCCTATATAATCGACAAGATATGATAGCTTTATATTTCTTGTTGCCTTTTAAGCCCTTTATCTAATCGAAGCATGTAGCTGAAGTACTTGGATTGATGATGAATAATTTTCTATATTTTGCTTTAACTTGGTATTGGTGGATGACATGGGAGCTTTTACCTTGCAGCTAGCAGAATTGCAAAGCAAGATATGTTCTTATATAAGTTCTGAGTACTGGCTTCATGTCAACTGTGCATATCCTGACAAGCAATTGTTTGACTGCGGCATGACACGATTGCCTTTTCCTCCATATGGCATTTTTGTTCCATTTACTACAGAAGCTGATGATCAAGCAAGAAAGAAACGGGATTATGAGGTCTTGAGCTTTATCTATTTGTCATTTTAATTTAGTCTTGCTCGATAAAGTGGGTATTGAAATCTATCTTGTTTTTGGATAAATCAGTAATAACTGAATTTCAACCTTAAGGAATGACGTTATGCTCAGAAATTTATGGTTTCCATTTAGTATTTACCAATCAAATCCTTTTCCTTAGAGGTCTCATGTTCACAGGTTATCACCAAAGCTCTTCCTTTATTTGGGTGTGAGTCAAGGATATAGCAATCAACACATGCATCAGATTTTCTAGAGGATTTATGGGAAAGGATAAAACTGCTAAGAGTGTTTGTGAATTGAGTTTTGGTGTGGTAGAATCATAGGTAGCCCTTCAATGATTGATTCCAGCCTTTGTATTAGGACAAGAAAAATGATAGGTAACTCTTGTAGAATACAAAATCATTATATGCTCGGTGTAAAAGGTATATATATATATATATATATATATATATATATATATATATTCATGTGTTGAAGGGAGATTGAAATTTCTTATGCACAGTTGATAAAGGATTTTTTTTTTTTGGTTTGTGCAGAGGCTATCACGATTGAGAGAGGAGGAAAGGAACCATTTGGAGAACAGAAAGAAGAAATTTTTTTCAGAAATAGTTAATGGATTCCGCGATTTCCAATTGCAAATTCAAGCTACACTAAAGCGTCGAAAACAAAGGAATGATGGTGTCCAGGTATAAAGTTTTCTGTGCGGTATACTATTTTAGTGTTCTATTATTCATCTGGTAGGGATAGAGGGATGCCAAGTCATGCTCTACTTGATGGAAGTGTATATGTAGAATTTTGTGGAAAATTGTTTTTTTAGGGCAAATATTGATCAGACTAATGGGAGCCATTTTATAGGATGCATGGGGGGAACTGATATAGATTTTAGACAGGCAATAAATAAAACTACAGCTCTGATTTAAGCTTTCAACAAAGAATTGTGACCGGGCCATTTGCAGGAGTTCCTTCTAGCCTTTTAATATCAATCTATAATATTCATTAAACTCTTTATACGAACACTTACTTGCATTCTAAGTCATACTATTATTGGTATAATCGTGATATTGCAAGTAATGTACCAAAAATGTGTTTTTATTATTTTTCTTGTAACCATTAGCATTGCATTATCATAGCTTGTTATATGCAGAGTCTTGCTTACTTCCCGTCTCTCTTTTCTCAAAGTTTTACTGCATGTCTTCAATTTAACATCATTTTCAGGTAAAACAAATGAAAATCTGAACACTTCTTCCATTAGCATGGGGAATTCCAGTATATGTACATTCAATCAATCATTTTTGAGTGGCTAGATGTTTCCCAATTATTGAAACATCTTCAGTTAATATTATCTAGAGGTTTATTCATATATCATAGAAGCATACTTCCACTCTGAGCCACATAGGAAAAGCTTTTGGTACTCTTTCAAAATGAATATGTATATGTTTACTGCACTTTTAGTTGAAACCATGCTATGGTTGCAATATTTAGATATTGAATATATTTGGGCAGAAGTGCAAGCACTTATATGTTACTTACTTCCAAGAATATTTTATAGTTCCATTATTGGATTTAGCATCATTTATAAGTAGCTATAGTTATCGTACTTACAGCATAATTTTGGTATTTTAACAGGCATGGCATGGAAGGCAGAGACAACGTGCAACAAGAGCTGAGAAATTGAGGTTGCAGGCCCTGAAGGCTGATGATCAAGAAGCATATATGATATTAGTAAAGGAGAGCAAGAATGAACGATTAACTATGCTTCTGGAAGAAACAAATAAGCTCCTTGTTAATTTGGGAGCTGCTGTTCAACTGCAGAAAGATGCTAAACATTCAGATGACATTGAAGATTTAAAGCATTTAGATTCTGATTCTCCTGATTTGGATGCTTCGAAGGATGGAACTCCTCGAGATTCGCTTCCTGAAGAAGATATAGATGCCACTGATTCTGATCAGAATGATGAATCCAGTGATTTATTGGAAGGTCAGCGACAATATAACTTGGCTATTCACTCAATTCAGGAGAAGGTAAGATTACAAACCCTATTATATTTTATTCCTCTGTACTTCATTTTCATTTTTAATGTTTCATCCTGGACCATTGAGAGTATTTTTGGCGAAAGGACCATTGGTATTTGATTATCACAGAATTCAGTTGCACTGTGAAAGGTTGGATCAATATGTATGTCTACGTGCTTCACATTTATGGTTATAAAAACAACTTAAATGTTTTCGTTTGCTTTCTTTTAACTGTTCGAAAATGATTTCCTCGATGTACTTTGAATATGTTCATGCATTTTTACAATCTATTAGTCATGCTCATGGATTCCATCCTTTTTAGCATATATAGATTATCCTTGGGTTTTTGTGGTCATTATTATTTGTGGCTAATTTGTTAATGGGAGTATACTATATTCAATAATATAAAATACATGTTCAGGTGGGTGTGAATTGTCATTCCTCCACCAATAGTCAATGTTAGTTCATGGTTTATCCACCTAATTGCTACTGTATGATCTCTTCTTAAGCATTTCCTATTTGCATTGCAACCATCCATTGTGCAATATTTGTAATGTTTTATTCTTTGGTTAATCTTTTGGGGAATAAGCTATTAAATTTATGTTCTGTAAACAGGTAACGGAGCAGCCATCCATGCTTCAAGGTGGAGAGCTAAGACCATACCAGCTAGAAGGGCTCCAATGGATGCTTTCTTTGTTCAATAACAATCTTAATGGAATTTTAGCAGATGAGATGGGGTTGGGCAAAACAATACAGACTATTTCCTTAATTGCATATCTCATGGAGAACAAAGGAGTGACTGGGCCCCACTTGATAGTGGCTCCAAAAGCTGTACTACCAAATTGGATCCATGAATTCTCAGCGTGGGCTCCTAGGTACACAAGTAGTCCCTGAAAATCTCTCTCTCTCTCTCTCTCTCTCTCTCTCTAATGCATGTGTACGTCCACACATGCATGCATTTATTCAAAAGGATGCATTTGCTTTTGTACATGTAATCTGTAATTTGAAATCTCTTAGGCATTTTCTTCTTGTTTCAGCATTTATGCAGTTCTTTATGATGGACGTTTGGATGAGAGGAAGGCAATGAGGGAAGAAATATCAAGAGATGGGAAATTTAATGTTTTGATAACACACTATGATCTTATTACGAGAGATAAAGCATTCTTGAAGAAGATACACTGGTACTACATGATTGTCGATGAAGGGCATCGGTTAAAGAATCATGAGTGTGCACTTGCGCGAACCCTTATCTCAGGTTATGATGATAAACTTATGTTTATTCCTTCTGCAGATTGCTATCATGTTTTTTTTTGGAAGGTTATACACCCACTTTTTCCTATCATTGCCTGTTGGTATTCTTGATACTACAGATTTCTCTTCTACATTTTACTTTGCATCTTAGGGGTCAGATTTTGGTTTATTTAGTTTATCTTACACGATACTGTTGATTAGGAAGAGGCCTTACTAGTGTTCAGGTTTTCAGATAACATGTGACGTGCAGTGACTAGTGTGCTTTATGTAGAAATATTACAGAAGAGAGAAAATTAAGAAATGAAACAGTGAATTGCTTCCGTCTTTCATAGCAGTCATCTTTTTTTTTTTTTTTTTTCAATCTACAATACCAAGCAATCCTTTCCTGCGTTGTATGGTCACCTATTTTACCACTGATTTCAATATTAATATCTAATATCTTTTATTTTTCCTGTGGGTTAACCTGAGGTGGGGAGCATGGGAGTTGGCTGGAGTGATATACAGATAGACAGAAGCACAATCTATTATGTAATGCAGTGTGTTGCCTTGGGTTGCCTGGCAAATATAGTAATGCCAGATAGCCCTAGACTGATAATACCTCAGCTTGAATTTTAACATATGATTCCTCATAATTCACCTCCCTTCTCTTCTTGTGCTATTGAGTTCAGAAGGTCTTTTGATGGTGAGTGGATTACTTTTCATGTTTATAGTTTCTTTCGAAGACAAACAGTTTATTGTTGACTTAAAAAAATTGAAAGTGAATTTTGTCTAGATTTTTACCCTTCTGCAACATAATTTTGGGGCTTTCACTGCATTTAATGCATTATGAAAGATATATTATCTCAGATATCTATCATTATGAGTGTTTTTTTCCATTGCTGGAGAATTGAGGATTTCATGTTATTTAAATTGGGTCTTTGCAAGAAAATCGGAAAGGCTATTCTAATTGAATTTTCACCTGTGTGCAGCTATCAGATCCAGCGTAGACTTCTGTTAACTGGGACCCCTATACAAAACAGTTTACAAGAATTGTGGTCCCTTCTTAACTTTCTGCTCCCAAACATCTTCAACTCAGTTCAGAATTTTGGGGAGTGGTTTAATGCCCCCTTCGCAGATCGCGGTGATGTTTCTCTTACTGATGAAGAACAACTCTTGATTATTTGTCGTCTGCATCATGTAGGTCTTCATCTAGTTTCAAACTGCCTTATCTGTCCTTGGACTTAATATTTATTAAAATTCCTTGATTTTCAGGTTATAAGGCCATTCATCTTAAGGAGAAAAAAAGATGAGGTGGAGAAATACCTTCCCGGAAAATCCCAGGTTATACTCAAGTGTGATCTGTCAGCATGGCAGAAAGCATACTACCAGCAAGTAACAGAATAGGGCAGGGTTGGGCTAGACACTGGTTTGTAGATTCTATTTTTCATGTGATCAGTTGGCTATTTTGATGGAGTATCTCTATCTGTTTGTCAAAAAACTGTACATGCTTTCTTTGAATCATATTGGTCAGGCTGGGATTTTCATGGTGTAGTTTAATTTTGGCAGCAAGTATAGCTTCTCTTTAAATATCATCAAGGGAATTTGCATTGTTTCCAAATTGCTAAGCAACTAGTTTCTAGTTACTGATTTTTTCTTCCAAAAATGTGGAGGGGTATGTAGAAGTGTACTGTGCAAGTTACCATATATCTACCGCACAACCTTCTCAAACGGAGCTAAGTTATATGGTATTATGCTTCTTAATGCTTATGCTGTGGCCGAGTTATATCTGTCTTATAATCTTTTCCTTATTCTTTTATCCAATTTCAGACTAGTTGAGTTTTAATCTTGGACTTTCACATTTTAGTTCATATGAACTGCATTATATGGTTTCCAACTCAGCGGTAGTATTATATTACTGGAATAGGAAAGCAGAAATAGTTGCCAATTGGTTGATAAGTTTAAATTTTTGCAGGATCTGGGAAATCAAGGAGTCTCCAAAACTTGACAATGCAATTAAGGAAGTGTTGTAACCATCCATATCTCTTTGTGCCTACCCACAATATGTGGCAGAGAGAGGAGATTGTTAGAGCATCAGGGAAATTTGAGCTGCTTGATAGGTTACTTCCAAAACTTCACAGAACTCACCATCGTGTCCTGCTCTTTTCCCAAATGACTCATCTCATGGACATTCTTGAAATATATCTGAGACTCAACAATTTTATGTATCTTGGACTTGATGGCTCAACAAAAACGGAGGAAAGAGGTGCTTTGCTTAAGAAGTTCAATGCTCCAGACTCTCCTCATTTTATGTTTCTATTAAGCACTCGTGCTGGAGGTCTTGGGCTGAACTTGCAGACAGCTGACACTGTAATAATTTTTTATAGTGACTGGAATCCCCAAATGGACCAACAGGCAGAGGATAGAGCCCATCGTATAGGACAGAAGAAGGAAGTCAGGGTTTTTGTTCTGGTTAGTGTTGGATCAATCGAAGAAGTTATTTTAGAGCGTGCAAAGCAGAAGATGGGTATTGATGCTAAGGTCATCCAGGCTGGTTTGTTTAATACAACTTCTACAGGTTTGTTGTGCTTGATTAATTATTATCTGTCTAATGCATGGAACATAAGAGTCAGTATGACATGAATTAGAATAAGAAATATTTCCTTAGTTCTGTCCTATTATATTTGATAACCAGAAGTTGCAGGTTCCACAGGGTATTGATGGATATTTATGTGTTTGCATGGTATATATGGTTTGTTTGTGTGTGTTTGTGCACACGTGTATGTATATGGGTATGAGATGCAGTTAGATATTCACAGATTATAATTGATGGGACAGTAAAATGTGGATGAAGTCGAAGCAAATCCTACCCTAACCTTTTCTTTTTCTTTTAAGAAGAGGGAAAATTTAAATGACATTTGACACAATTTAATTATGATTCATCATATCATACATTTTCTTACCACCAGATTTTACTTATTTGAATACTAGAGAAGGAAATCTCTCTCTCTCTCTCTCTCTCTCTCTCTGCTGTTGGCCTGCTAAAAATTGCTTTCTTTTATCCCTCGATTATGTCTTAATTTTGTGATTTAGTTCTCTTCATTTTCTTTTTCCAGAAACTAAAAAAATATGGTCTTGAACATGTGTAAATTTTTGCCATATTATTGTAAGAGAAGAGTAAGTGCTATTTCTGGTCACAGGCTTTGGATTTGTCTTAAAACAAAATTTTCCCTCTTTTTATGTGTTAAATATTTTTGTTGTTCTCTTCATAGGATAGACCGTCCAGATGCTTAAAAGTCCATTTGAACTGGCTGGAGCTTGTTCGAGTCCAAGCAAATATATTTTCATCTATCACATGGCAACAGCTTTTCTTTTTTTAGTTCATGTTTTAAATTTGATTGTATTCCTAATTGAGTAAATTCAGCACGAAGCTAATGTGATCACCTTCACTTATGCAGCTCAGGACAGAAAAGAAATGCTGGAAGGAATCAAGCGTAGAGGAACAAGCTCACTTGGAACAGACGTTCCAAGTGAGAGGGAAATCAACCGACTTGCAGCTCGCTCGGATGAGGAGTTCCGGATATTTGAGCAAATGGATGAGGAAAGAAGAGTGAAGGAGAATTATCGGCCTCGTCTCATGGAAGAGCATGAGGTACCTGAGTGGGTATATGTGATTAATAACGATGATAGGAAGGGCAAAGCTTTAGAAAATAGCAGTAATGTTGAATTAGGGAAGCGAAAAAGAAAGGGCGGGAACTATTATCTGGATACTTTGAGTGACTTACAGTTTATGAGGGCTGTGGAAAATGCAGAAGACATGGAGAAGAAGTTACAGAGCAAAAGAAAGAGAAAAGAGCAACTACCTAGCGAGGGCAATGAGTTGGCTAATAGTAATAACATAACAGTAGAGAAAAAAGTAGTAGAATTTAGGAACGATGAGAATGTGGCTGCAGTAAGTGAAGGAGCAAGTGAAGATAAAACCACCTATAGCTTATTTGCTCCAAAGAGAGTAGTCAACTCCAATGGAGAAATGAGCGAGAAAGCCAAATATCAGGGTGTGGAAAAATCTGAACATGGTGGAGGAAGAAATTCGTGGACTGACCGAATAATGACATGGAATAGTATTAAGAAGAAGAGATCAAGCTATGTTTTCCCAAGTTCATCATCAGATTCTAGAGGCCATAATTCCAATGGAAGAGGAAATGGGTGGGTTTGATTTCATTTGATTTGATGATTTAAAATACATTTCCTGCCCGATCAGCTGTGGCTGCTGAACTGATTTTATCCTAGACTAGAAATAAACCTTTACTAGTGTTATAGTATCTCTTCTTATCTACCATAAGTTTAATTTTCCCCCTCAGAAATTCAATTAGCGTCATACCTTAATTTTGATTCTTACCCAATTGACAAACATTGAAATCAAAAGGAAACTAAGATTTTAAAATCTCAAATACATAACACACATGCTACAAGTCTTAGAAGTTGCAAGTACGTTGGCCTTCAAAATGACAAGGTGACATGCTAAAGGATATACAATTTAAGGTACCTAGAAGGTTTTGAAGAATTGACATTTCTCTTGATCAGTGCCAATGACGACGGTTATCAGATATCCTTCCAGTGGGAATGAAGGGAAATATTATACACGAACTGAAAACAGAGAAAGCAGCGAAAGGAAAAAAATCAGCAACTTAGAATAGAATAGATCTCAAGCATCATTAGCAATGTTCCGACGAAAATGTCACCTACAAAGATTGGCTAATCGCTGCTATCACAATAAAAAGACTTCAAGTTTAGAAGTTCCAAACAAGCCCTAAACGAAATAAATAGTAGATAACAACTACCGTACAGAAGCTAACCTGCTAAAAGACATCCGTTGGCTATTTGCTAGTAATAGCCACCTCTTTGCTTAGCAATATTGCTGAGCAATGAATTCATAAAAATTATGTAATCTAAAGCAGCAAATCCAAGCAAGTTTGTAAATAAAAGAGAGTGAATCAGATATATCTATTCTTCTTGGTTAACTTCAAGATTCTTCAGTTTAGATTCCAATTCATCCTCCTTAGCTTCACCCTCTCCAGATTCTTCGTCATTATCTCCTCCTTCAGCATCATTGTCATCCAAGGAACCAAGCATGTCAGGAGACTTCTTGAATATTTCCTTCACCTCGTCAACACCATCATCAGAGATGATATTTCCATTAATGTTTAACATCCTAAACCCAGGTTTCTTAACAACTACCTGTGCCAAATGTCGAGCCCCAGCCCTTCTAATGAAATTGGTGCTCATATCAACTTCCTTTAAAAGGGCATGCCCTTCTTCCAAAGCCTTACTTATTAGGATAGTACCTTCATCCTTAAGTTCATTCTCAGCCAAGTTCAACTTTCTTAGATGCTGTTTTACTGCTATACAAGCAGCTATAGCAGGAGCAGCATCAGCAGTTATGTCATTTCCAGCCATTTCAAAGACTTCAAGAGAAGGAGCTGATTCCTTTAGAGCATTGGCTAGAGCAATCGCACCCTCATCTTCCAAGTTGAGATAACTCAAGTAAACCTCAACCAGATCCAAATGCTTCGAAAGAGCTTTACTCAGGGCAACTCCTGCTTCTACACCAAACATGTTGTCTCGCAGGTCAAGCTTCTTTAAATGGGTACAAGACTCAAGTGCTTCTGCTAAGGCAACTCCTCCTTCTGAACCAACCCTGGTAGAGGAGCATCGAAAATCTTCCAATATAGGAGAGCGCTTCACAACATCAGAAATAGCAAGTGCACCCTCATCTCCTGTCATATTATTATCAAAGTGAAGCACCTTCAACCTCTCTGTAGAGGGAATCAATTCACAGACAGCTCTGGCAGCTTCCTCTGAAATACCATCATTCATTAAATAGAGCTCCTCTAGGCAACTCTGTGATTTCAAAAGAGCACCAAACGCCCTAACACCCTTCTCACCTAAGGCATTGTTTGAAAGGTTAAGAGATTTCAAAACACTACCCTCCAATGCAACTGAGAATATATTCATAACTTCAAGGGCTTCTGCCTCTGGTCTTCCGGCAATAACGTCAGATAAATCAGCTTCTTTCAACTGGTTCTTGAGGGAAACCAAAATGGGCTCAGCAACACGGGCTGCTCCTAAACCAAAGCTTCTATTACTAAAGCATATCTTGGTGTAAGAATTTCCTGGTTCCTTTAATGGTCTTAGAAGATTCTCAGCCTCCTCTGCCTCAATAAAAGCCCTTTGGCCTTTAGATATATCAAAGAAGGTTTCAGAGGAAGCATCATTCTCAGATGCCAACTCCTTCTCCTCCTTTGCCACAGGCCCTCTTTTAAGAACTTCCAGCAAAAGTTTACTGCATTCCTTGGCATAAAGCTGCACTGCAGCACTTCCATCACCATCAGGCTCCCTATCATACTGTTCGTTTGCAGTGTTAAAAGCTATATCCTCGATTTTCTTAGCATTCTCCTCAGCTTCGTCTTCGTTAAGAGAGCCATATTTCTGGGTAAAGATAGAATTACTGGTTAGATTGTTTGTCAAGCGTTGCACAAGTACCTGCCGAGTGCTTTCACTAGGGGGCCATAGTTTAATCGAAAATGGCCTGTGTTGCAAATTTGTACTTGAATCCATTACAGAACCTAAAGAATCAGCGCTGCAAATACTCC
>JBBYHM010000003.1:7668998-7679779 GCA_038381775.1 Adansonia rubrostipa | reverse complement strand
TATATAATACTAGCTCCATAATTGTAGGTCATAGCCAAAATTTCCTAACATTAAGATTGATTCTAAATAAAACATTTCTTTACATAGAGCCTAGTTTAACATTCTGACATCATCACTGACAGTCATTTCCTCCCGCTTTTTTGACAATTTCTTTTTTATCAAGAACCCCCGAAACCTAACTTTGCATTAATCATTGCAACTGTACAAAAGAGAAATCACTAAACTGAAAAGACTAAAAGCCTAGTCATGGTTGCCGCCGCAATTTCCGGTTCACTTGACTGCTACTACCACCATCAACATCTCTCTCCGTTCTTCTAACAGTAGAACATTACTCTCTTCACATTCTCCTTCAAGGCCGGCAAGGGCCGCACCCCGGATTCTCCTGCTCCCCTTGTTCCTTTGGCGTTGCCAGTGTTGCCACCACCCGTCGACCCATTCTCTTGCATCTCAGGTTCCATGTAGAACCTTGCACGGAATGCAGCTAAATGTGCATAATATGCAGGAGGAACTACGAAATGAAATCCGCAAATCAGCAGCATATTGAGTTGCTACTCATCATTAATCAATCAAAAAGTTGTTGGCTAAAACGCTTTCATGATGGTGCCATTAAAATATAGTAAAATTAAGATTTTCTGCATGGATTCGATAACTTTTTGCACCACATCCTTGTTTTCAAAGTTCAATATGAAATTCCCAATTAAAAATATGAAATTTTTTTTGGCATACTAATTTTATATGAAAACCTCACTTACCAACAGAGACGGAGCGCGTGCACCTTGCATATGTGTAACAAAGGTTGTTTGTTAGAGACTGTATTCCATCCGCCGTAAAATTGTTTTCGTCCCAAAGAACATGGTAGTGTGCTGGCCGACTTGTTCCCTGCCGTATTAATGAAGAAGATAAAATTAATTCTAAAGCTAAATGAATAACCAATTATATGATACAAAGGACAGCGTGCTTAAAGAACGAGATGATAGTTTATAGCATGGTAACATGTTTAATGACATATGCATTTATGTAAACACAAATTTCTATTGCATCTTGGTGATTAAAAGTATAACTAGCTATGAACACTGCATTTATCCAAGGTTGCTACTTCAACATCATCTATTTAACACACATGAAGTCGGTATTTATCCGCATACATAGGTTAACAGATATAAACACATAAAATTTCGGTAACATTTATTAAGGAAAATTCAGAAAGAAAAAAGAAAATATCCAAGGTTTCCAAGATTAAAAGGAGTGAAGAATGTTAAGGTTCTACCTGAATACCAGCATGGCTGCAAAGATAAAAATCAAATTCTGTTGGATGACAAATTTTCGAATCAACTACGGTGCCTGAGAAAAAAAAAAAAAAAAAAAGAACAAAATGCAACATCTTTAGAACAATTAATGATGCTCAAGTTGTGCAATTCCCATCCATGGATCTTGAATAACCAAATTATCCAAGAGACTTTTATCTTTTACCGGGCAAAATGTTTCCGCTCTTGTCCGTGCTGCTTCGCTCCCTGTGATTATTAGCAAACAATCGAGTGTGGTGTCGTTTTTGAACAACAATGAAAGTCACTGGTGGTTGATAGTTCGGTTCTAGAGAAGCACAAGCCTATAAATAAATCCTTTATCAGAATCATAATCATCTACAAATTTGTCTCAATTGATTTAGAAAGAGTGATCAGAAATGATTGTATTCGTGCTCACCTTCCGGATTGCATCTAGCTCATACAGCAGAACTTGATAAAATTGCCCTTCACTGACACCATCCCTGCTCCAGTGATTCAACAATTAGTACAAGACATGAAGGGTCCGTGACGTATGCATATACATGACCAATGGATCCAACCCACCTAGATTGTTTAAATGCAGGAATACAACTGTAACCACAACTTTCGAAATAAAAAACGGCAGTAAGCAAGAATCCACGTACTAGCAAATGCATGTCAGAGTTTACAGATGCACGAGTCCGATACTGGCAGATCAATTTAACAAGAGGACAAAATGCAGAAAAAAAAACTTGACAACTCATTTTGGCCCCCTAAAACTTTGGGAACGAGACATCTATCTCAATTTGAATTTTAATTAAGCTGTGACAACCAGAAATAAAATACAATAATAGAAATTTTTACTAACAAAATCCGCATCACAAACCTGTAAAATATAATCCTCAGTGGCTTCTGCCCTGTTGCCTTCCTAAAGGATAACAGAAGATCCCTGCACAAGAAATTATAATTAGAAATGAAAATGGATACAACTTCAGGGTTAAATGCACTGGTATAGAGGCATTGACATCGGTATACCTGATCATGCCACCACTAACCGTGCCACGTACAGGGTCCTGCCACGTTTTGTACAAGTCTTGTATGAGTTCCTGTCTATGAGCTTGAGCACATACTAGCCCGGCATATTTTGTCACTTCGGGCCAGTCTTGTGAAGCCACTACCTACAGAACCATATATTTGAGAAAGCCGAATCTAATTTCAGCACAAACATGAAAAAAGAAAGTTGAGGAACATAAACCAGAAAAGGGAATTACATACAGCTGCTATTGAGGGGCTGGAATCTTCTCCATTTTCAGGGTGAGTCACATCTGCTCCAAATATTATGGTTGGTATATCACTAACTAATGGTATTCTGCAGCTGATAGCATCCAAAAGAACAGTGTTTCTGCCACCCATCTGCATTGATGATGAGGGATAGCCATTTATTAAGGATTTTCAAATATGCATCATTAAAATAACAGAGAAGAAACTAAAGTAACCATACTGCTGGTTTAAAGTTTTGAGATCAAGGCATTTGGAAACAGATTGGTTTTATGTGTATAATGGGAAGAAGTGATTTAACCTTGACATTGATCTTAAGGGCAACATTAGCCAAGTACTGTTTACTGATCTTGAAGACATGTTTTGTGAGACAGCATTGCGACATCAAGCCTAGATCAGTTTCACAAATTCGCTTGAGATCACCTGAAAAAGTAGAGTGATGTCACACTTAAGTATGCCAGTACCATGTTGAGACCATTCTTCCAGTTATCCATCCTTTTTTGGGGGCAAAGGAGGGTACAATTTAAGGACTTACCTTAAGCATGTATAAGCACAAAGGAATAAAGCATATATCTAAAGACTTATAACTGCAAACCATCATAACACGACATACCATAAAGTGATCCGTTGTTATCAGGCAATATAGCTAATAGAAGCTCCAGTTCTTTTCCCTTAGTTTTATTCATGGCTGCATGATAAACATGCTTCAAAGCTTTTTCCACTTGCTCAGGCCTGGCACTGTAGATTGGAATAACAGGCTCTGGATTGAACTCCTATATAACAGCAATGACTTATAAAATAATACTCTAGTGAAATTATGAAATACAAAAATTATAGGGGGAAAAAAACTAGAACATATTGATCTTAAACCCAAGATTATAAGACAGAAAACTACCATGCCGGAAACTTGGCACATTTGAGCAAGTTCATTGCAAAACCCACGAGCAACACTCTCTTGCACGCTTCGTGAGAAGTTGATACATGCCCATCGGCTTACTGTCATTCCATTGATCATTTTCTGTATCACATAAAAATAAGAGTTCATAATATCAGCAACACAAGCTACAAAAAGGAATAGGTATAACTAAAAGAACCTCTAAACTTAGTGCTAGCAGACCATCTATGCACCGCATGCTTAGCTTATTTGTAAACCGGACATAAGAAACCACCTAAGTTCATCTACCCTGTACCTTATAGCATACAAGTGGTATTTTTAATCTTCACAAACATTTCACAACTCTTGATTGACTTCGTTGTTACTTCAATTTTTCCTCCTTTGCTTGGTTAAAAGGGCATGAGAGTGGAGAAAAAACAGAACTCGCCGGAAATATGAGTAACATTAAAAACATACATGTGCATAGTACCTTGTTCATCATATTCCACTGCCCGACTTGAGGCAGACAATCCTTCTCTTTACCAGTTTCATGATATTTCAGCTGCAAGGGGCAAATGAAATGGTCTAAAATGAATAAGAAATACCTTTTTGTTACAGATTATGCAGAAATTTTGAGGATATATTACCCAAGGGGCAGGAAGGATTCGAGCCTCGACTGAAGCAAGCTTTTCACTGATTTTGATCCCAAACTCCTTTGCATAAGGATCTTGGTCGTAAGCATTATGTTGAACTGTCTGCTTGAATTCAACATGCAGCACAGACAATTAGTTATTACAAAACCAAAATAATACTAAATAATTCCCAAGATCAAAAACCAATAAATTCTATTTCATATAGTAGCATTTTTAAGATTCCTTTGTCTAGAAGTCGCAACTTTACGTATAGAGTCCAGTATTCACATCAATTTCATCCTCATATTAAGATAATTTTCAAAATATAAATGGAAATTATGTTATATATAGAATAGATTACCAACTTCCTAAACTGATCCACAATTTATATAATGTAGGAATTCTGCAGTTCCATTTTTCATATCTCATCAGAAAGATCAAGGTAAGTAAGATAGTAGTCATGCTTCAACACTTAATTGAAATTGAACAGTAACCATGCATTTTAAAGTATCTTTCATTCCTTCAATGGATTATGAACAAATCAATGTTATAAATCTAAAATGTGAAGCCTGAATGGGGGTACTTGATAAAGCATGCACGATTGGAGTATCATGCGTACCTGCAAAATGTCATGTTCCCGATCCCTTGGTCTTCGGCATGTGACTTTCAAGAGAGCAGTAATCTGCCTCTCATTCAATCTTTTTGTGTATCGCTGTCCCTCAACAATTTTGCAAGCCTGGCAAAGCGAGGAATTTGGATTTCTCATGAGAGCTTGACAAAAGAAAAAAACGTTGACAATTAAAAATAAAATTTTCAATGACATCTTCTCACCTCCATGGGTAAATAATTTGCCTTCCTCTGGTTTCCTACTTGAAGGCAAGGCAGATGTGTATGCTGAATTGTGAAGCCATACATTTCTTGGAAGTATTCAACAACAGACTTCATGGTTGAGTTATCATCGACAGGAAACCTGAAAAAAGGACCATAGGCAAGGACAGAATATACACTCGTCAGGATTCATACATCCTCAAAAAGAAAAAGTAAGGTTAGTGGAACTTCTCTATTCCACTCTCATTCAAGCTTCCACTGAAATAATTAACATCCATGATTCTTTATCAACCTAGATATTCAAAAGAGAAATTCAAGAAGCAACAGAAAAGAAAGAGCTGAAACTTACACTAGTTCTCTGGTAGGTTGAGAAGTCAATCCTGAAACACGATATTTTCTTCTTAAATTCCCTCTATGGGTTACCTCTACTTTCACTCCTCTGAGTGCCTTTTTAATCTGCCAGTTATTTCAAAGTTAATCAAGAGTAAATCAAATGCCAAGAATGAAACCAGCTTGCAGCAGCAAAAATGAAAAAAAGACCTTCACGCGATCAGAATCAGACAATGGCCTTGACAAGACATCCTTGCCTAGTAGCTGAGCAACAAACTCTATTACAGGGAGTGGCTCAATGAATGCAGCTGAAGCCATATCTATTATGAAGGCAAAATTAAGGTTAAAAAAAGATGATAAATGTCAATCCAAGTAACTGCCAAATAATTTAGTAAATTTATCATAATTAACATACCAATATTCAGAGACAAGCCCATCTGAGTAGGCCTAATACTCTGGTAAAAACCACACCATGACTCCAAACCATCGCCAAGCCTTTGTGGCGCCCTAATATCAGGTGAAAAGAAGGATCTCCCAATAGGACAGTACCTTCCCAGAAACAGGCAGAGTGAGATTCACACAAGAAAAATTATTGATAACCAGAATCATTCTTCGATAAGCACAAACACTTTTAGAACTAGTACCTCTTTGTCGATAGCTCTCGTAACACAATGTCAAGAATCTGCAAAGCTTCTTGTGGAGCATCAGCACGCTTACCAGCAAGAAATTGGCCTAAATGATGCATGTTTGCTCGCGCAACAAACTTAACTACCACTTTGTATTCTCTTTCTCTTCTGTAAATCCATATATAGGTCATAGGAGATCACCAAGAATGGGGTTAATGCATACTGTATAATACTTTGAGTAAATTGATAAAAAAATAATAATGAGAAAAAAATAAAGAGACAGAAGACACAATTAGTACTAACTTGGGGCCATTGATGCCCTCCTCTTCATCTACAAGCTTGATGGTGAACTCCTTCCATGCAAAAGGAAGTTCACCAGCTGTGTACAGACTCTTTCTGCCATCATAAGCAGGCAATCTCATTCCTAAGTCAGATTCCTTGTACAGTCTCACAAGCTCTGCCACAATAGCTCTGTTCACCGTTTTGGATGCCACTTCAGGAGTTATTGTAACCTGAAATGAACCAGAACAGAGGTCGCAAGAGGTAAAAACAGCAATAAGAACAAAACTTAAACACCATAAATGCCATTAAAAGAAAAGGACATTGTGAGAACAGAAATCTTATTCAATTTTGTTTCAATGTAACGTCAAATATGAAAAGACACAACAGCACGATGTTACCCAGACTCTGGTGGGAGTGTTAGATACGTGTATGTTCAATTTTTCTAAAGTTTTTCCAAGTGTTTGGAGGGTCCTTGGAGGGTCATGTCTCCAAACCTATGTACAGATATGTGTCAAGACACGGTTACAAGGTTGGGGCAACAGAGCAGCAAAGAAACAAATTATAAAGGTCACAAACTAAGTAAAGATACCCTATAAGATGTTTTCGCTTAGATGCAATGATATTATGAACCAACTTTAATGTTAAAAAAAAAAAGCCAATACAAAAAAAAAAAAAATGAGCTTACATCATACTGGTTCAAGTCCTTGTCCGGTAACTCTGCAAAGAAATGATTAGCCTTTACAATACACTTTGTCCCAACTTGACCAAAACCAGGCCTAGATGCAAAATTCAAAGACTTGCTTGAAGTAGGAAACCCCATGTCCATTCCAGACAAATTATGACCATTCTGAGTAGACCCATTGGAAGTTGCGGCCCCAACTTCACCAGAGGCAGGATTCACCGGCTTATGAGCTACAGTGCAAGGCCTTGAACTTGGTCTCATACAAACATCTCCTTGATCAGATTTTCTACCACCTCTTCCTCTCCTTCTTCCTCTATTCTTTGTTGGAGGTGAGGCTTGGTTATGGGGTTGTTTCGTGTTCTGCGGCTCATGAGCCGCTGCTGCCGGTGGTGGACCTTTGCCATTTTGTGCAGTTTTTGGTGATCTTTGAATTGGGTTCATGGTGTTTTGCAAGTGATTCTTTATCACAAGGTGCTGCTCTGAGTTCTCTTTCATTTGCCTTATAGGCATACTGGTTTAGCTTTTTTTCTTACCTTTGCAAGGTGAAAAAACAAATACAAACACAAGAACAAGAGGCTTTGATCCAAAAGAGTAAAAGGTGGATTTTTTTTTTTTCACGAAATGGCACACGCATAAAACACTGCTTTCTCCTCTACTCTTATATAATTGTTTTCCTCACCTTGACGTATTAATCACCCTTTCTGCTTGAAAATACATTCAAATAAGGAAAATGTATGTCAGTGAAAAAAACACCATTTTTGCAAAAACCGCATAGGAGTAATAATATATTTCACATGAATATATTCAATCCCTTTTATGTTTTTTAACATAAGAAGTATTATATCTTCGTATCCGTATCTAAATATGTACTGACACGAATATTTTAAAGAAAATGAAGAACACTGTACCATAAATAAGGGTAATGCATCAAAGTTACATAGGCAAAACTAAAAGGGTATCGGTAAAAAGTCCAGACTTGTTTGCTCATTACAAGCTTTACCATTCTTTTGTAACACTAAAAACCCAAGCTTTCAACTTTGTTTCAGCATCTAACTCCCAAAAACTACATGCTAGTAAAATTAAAATTCATTAAAAAAAAGAATTACAAAACTTAGAAGTTTGAACCATAAACACCATTTATAAACCTATTTAATGAATTAATGCACAATTATTATTGTTTCTGAAATATTGCTCATTGAAAAAAAAAAAAAAAAAAACCTCAAAAGACTAAGCAAGGAAGAGTTAACCAAAGGCACAATACCCCAAACTAAGCTTGCAACTAAAAATCAGCTCTGCAAGACTGCAACTTAAAAAAAAAAAGTGGTAAGCAAAGACAAAAACCAAACCTTCTTGAGAAACCTCTATTGTGAATCCAGTGACCATTTAAGAATAATTTAATGGAAGATCAAAACAAAAATAAAAACAAATTGAAATACTCAGAAGACAAAAAAGAAAAAAAAAAACCCATTCCCCTATGCTTGTCCCTACCAAAAACTGAAAACTTTATTAGGAAAGAAAATATTTAAGATTACAAATGAATATAAGCCCAAGCAGATAAAAACATAGCAACGGCATTGAAGAAAGTTCATTTATTTTAGTATTCATTTTTATGTAAAGAACAGAAATTTGAAACCACGGGACTTGGTATATAGAAAGAATAAAAGCCATCTAGAAGAAAACAAAGAAAAACAAGAACGTGGATCCAAAGAGAAGGAATAAATATTGAAAAGGGCAGTGAAATCACTATCTCATGGATACCCCCCCCAAAAAAAAAAGAAAAACAAAAAATTTAATGCCTAGTAGAAAGTAAAAAAATGAACTCATTAAATGAAATCACGAATATTGCTAGTAAACAATCCGAAAAACTCACCAATCAAGTGAAGAAAATAAGCAGTAAACTTTGAAGCAAAACAAACAAGAAGAGAAAGCAAAGGAGGCTCAACTTTGAGGCCAAAGAACGTGAAAGAGAGATGAAAAGAGAAGTCAAAAGGGGGAGATAAAGGGTGGGTTTTTGAGGAAGGAAGAATTGAGTCGAGAGACGAGAAAGGGAGGGGAGTGAAGGAGAGATGATGATGATGATGAATCTTTATACACGCATGCAAAGTGCTTTTAGGTGTTTTCTTTATCACGTGTAAAAGCCTTAGGTGAGCCCCTCTCTCTATCTCTCTCTCTGTCTCTGTTTGCTTTAAAAAATATGGCTTTGGCTCTATCTCTATCTCTCTCTCTCTCTCTCTTTCTCTCTCTCTCTTTCTCGCCTTGCTTTGTTCTTGGTTCTGATCTGATGGCGCAGCCTCGGGGACATACCATTGACACTTTTTTTTAGACTAATAAATTAAACCTAAAAGTAAAAATTAAAAAAATAAAAAAAGAAAGAAGAAAACCCTGACTTTAAAAAGCAAATACATTTATTTATGTATAGACATTGATAAATAATAATTAAATATATACATATAGATAGAGTGAGTGAGTGAGTGAGTCAGACAGTGAGAGTGGAGGAAGGTGGTTGGTTTTGGGGATGGTGGTGCTCGAGTCGAGTGGAGGGACTGGAAGGGGACTTTGGCAAATAGCTCGAAAGAACCAGCAATCATATTCACAGAAGAAGAAGAATAATTCGAACTTGCAGTCCTCTCTCCTGCAGACTTCTCCGTATGCTGCTCTCTCCTCTTTGTTCTCTGATATTATCATTCGTGTATTTCAGTCATATTCATATATAATTTTTATATTATAATTATATTTAAATTATTATATGATTATATAAATTTTAATATTTTAATAATTTATATTATATAAATTTTAATATATTTATATAATATTTGTATTATTATTTTTTTCATATTATATAATCATATTATATTTAAAGTTTTTAAATCTACTAATTACTATGCAATGCTTTGCCTTATTAATGACAATGAAGTGGAATTGAGATGGAATTACTTTATTTATTTTTATTTTATTTTTGTATGAATGTTCAAAATATTTATAAATGCTCCGTTACAATTCACATCAACTTTTACAAATAATTTTTGACTTAATATTATATAAAATTATAATTTATTTATGAAGATATTTTTAGTATATATAATTTTTGAATGTGTATATATATATATTTTTGTATATATAATATATATACTAAAAATATAAAAATATATAAAAAATATTTTAAAATGTAAAATAATAATTTTAAAAGCCTGAACAAGTTGGACAGAAACGAGTAAGCATTTAGCAATAACGCATTGGCCCATGCCACCTCCACCTTTCCAAAAAAAAACTCTATATTTAAATCGAATTGATGCGAAATCTTTATAACAAATCGGATTTTACCATCCTACTTAATTTACTTGCCCTTTCTCTATTCAAAACCATAATTTTTTTTATTTACTTCATTTTTATGCAGTATTAAATAAAATATATTATCTTTCACACTCGTTACAACAATCAAATTGTCATTAATTATCATCACTAGATTTAATAATATTTATATATTTATATTATATTCATATATAAAATATTTTATATTTATATCAATTTTTTTAAATTAATAATTCATATTATATAAATTTTAAAAAATATATTTATATTATATTATATTTTAATTATTTTTATAATCATATATAATAATAATATTATTATATTTAAGTCATTTACCATCCACCGGCATCCATCTTTCTTATGGTATTTGCAACGGTCGATTTAATAGATATTGGAATTAGTCCTACCTTTTTGACCAAAGGCCAGTGGCGCACTAATATTTTCTGCCTTTTTCATCTTTTAGTTTTAGATTAATTAATTTTAATCAATACTGTATTGAATAATGTTAGATTTACCTTTTTTTTCCCCCTTTATACGTTCAAAGAGCAAAATACATGAGCTTTGATATTGAAAGTGAAAGTTCAAATTTTTATAATTATTTAGTACTATCTGATTCCTAAAACCAAAAAGTAAATAGCAAAATGATCAATCATATGTTAAATTTTTGGACAAAATGAA
>JBBYHM010000003.1:7628661-7641605 GCA_038381775.1 Adansonia rubrostipa | reverse complement strand
TTTATAATTTTTTTATATATTTAAAAGATTATATGTTATATTTAAATATGTGTAAATATAAATTTTAAATATAAATATTTTTAGAAAATAAAGAATAAAGATAACGTAAGTTACAGTAATTCAAGATAAAAATAATTATCAATGTTGATTTTTTTTTGTTTGTTTCATTTAACCTAACATAATCAACAAATCTTTTAAAATTGCATACCATTTAATAAATTTTATTGTTGATGAGGAAAAAAAAAAAGAAGAAAAAATAGTCTTAGTATATACATAAAATTCCTCTCACGTAATTACTCTCAAGTCTACTAATATTGATTAAAATTAAGTAAATAGTGAAAGTAAATCCTTTGTCAAAATTTTGTTAATGAGAAATAAGCATGACTACAAGTGTTCTACATTTTGGTGACCTTAAGTCCAAAAAACTAAAGTAGTCATTAATTATATTATTATTATTATTATTATTATTATTATTATTAGAGTAAATGGCCTAATTATCTTCAACAATGTTGGCAACCCTTTTTCTTAAATTTCACCCAAAAGAGAAAAAATCTGAAAACAATTTTCAGAGAAAAGAGTCTGCAGAAAGTGCAGAGATCGTTGTTCTGATGAAAAGATTGAAATGGATGGTTAATTGGTTATTGCTGCTGCTGCTGCAAAATTCATCTCAAAAGACCTAAACTATTACAAGGTCTTTAGACTTTTATGGTCTCTTTCTTTTTACTGGATTTAAATTGCAGCTTTAGAATACCTTTTTTATCGTATAATATTTACTGTAATTATAAATAAAATAAATATTATTTTACTTAATTATGATAAATAAATTTTAATTATAATATTATATTACGATTATTATTTAAATCTTCTAATATCAGCATACAACAAAAAGAGAATTTTAGTCATTTGGGTCATCCGTTCTACTGGATTATTTATTGGCATTGTTGTGACATTGATTAATGGAAAATTGCAGCATAATGAAATGTTGGAACTTGGAAAAAAAAAAAAAAAACTATCTCGGATCAGTTTAATATGGAATTAGAAGCTTATTTGATTCAATATTATATACAAAATCAAGTGATACTTGAATTAATTTAAAACTGATTTAACTTATAGATAAAAAATTGAAAAAAAAACTAAGAAAAATCGGTTTTAAAATTATTTTTTAATTTTTTTTATAAATTATAAGATTTAAATCTGTAATTGTTTAAATTTATATTAAAGATAATATAGATATATGAATCAACTATTCATTATATTGATTACTTATTTAATATTAAATTAATTTTATAAATTTATAATTATTTTAATCAAAAATCAATCGATTCAATTAATTAAACTAATTAAATTAATAGTAAAAAATTTTATTGGTTTGACTTCTCATATGAATTTTTAACTTTTGTTAAAGTCAATGGCAGTATTGATATCTAGTGTTACACCAAAATTTTATACAGGATTTTGCAGTAATTACATATTTTTTAAAAAAATACGTGAGTAACTTATTAAATTATTTTAAATTAAAATTATTTAAAATATCAACCAAAGAAACGGTGTCTAAAGAAAAAAAATGGTGTACATTTTTTTATTAATTTTTTGAATTCCTTTGTTTTCATAAAAATATAGATTAATTTCTAAAATTATTCTTAAATTATAATTAATTTGACCCGTGCAATGCTTTGGTAATTATATATTTTTGTTAAAAATTATTCATGAATAATTTTATTCAACCATTTTAGATTAAAATTGTTTGAGAATACTGAACTTATAAAAATAAAAAAAATTAAATTATTATCTTTCTTAATTTCTTCAATTTTTTTTCTTATTGTCCTTTTATATTTTTTAAAATTCAATTTGATATAAATCAATTATTATTATTATTATTATTATTATTAACTCATATTTTCTTTAAAAATTGATAAAGAAGTAAAAAAAAAATTAATATTTTTAACACATAAGAATTGAAAAGTATGTAAAAATTATTGGCTAAACAC
The DNA here is from genome assembly GCA_038381775.1 of Adansonia rubrostipa. NCBI lineage: Eukaryota > Viridiplantae > Streptophyta > Magnoliopsida > Malvales > Malvaceae > Adansonia > Adansonia rubrostipa. The sequence goes on along the minus strand of JBBYHM010000003.1, from coordinate 7,639,617 downwards.
ATGTTTGTATATTTTTATGAAAATAATAAATTATAAAAAATAAAAACTACAAAAATAAGAAAATAAAAACTACAAATATTTTTCTTGATTTTTCTATTTTGAATTATGTTTTTCCCTTCATGTTCTTCTCAATTATAAAAAATTTAAACATCATTTATAACTTTTTATAAATTATAATAAAAAAATAATATTTAAAAAAAATCATCTTATTATCTTTTTATATTTTTTTAATTTTTTAAAATTCAATTTAATAATTATAAAAAGATAAATCAACTACTATTATTATTTTCAATTCATATTTTTCTTTAAATATTGATAAAAATAAAACTTATTTTTATTTTTTAATACATAATTTTTTATGAAAATAATAAATCTTAAAAATTTAATACAATGATAAAAAAACTAAAACTAAAACCATTTTTCTTATTTTTTTAATTTTTAATTTTTAATTTTTTTACAAAATTTTATACTCATAAATAAATTATAATATATTTTTATAATATTAAATTAAAAATAATTAATAAAATAATAAAATAAAAAAGATAGATTAAAATGTGATGATTATAGAAATAACTAATATTTATAAAAATAAAATTTTTTAATATCCATGTAAGAAGGTTGGTAAGTCAAATCCCACCCTCATCCAGTGCATTGTCATCTCTAGTGCTGAGTCTGACCTTCTTTTATTGGGACCTGGCTGATGGTTGGCGGAAAACAACTCGAAATAAGAGAGAATCAGGAAGAAGAAGCGAAGGGGAATGAGAAAGGGGCAAAAAAAAAAAAAAAAAAAATATTTTTAAAACAAAATAGTAAATTTTTTTCTTAATATACATGACATGTGCCATGTGTCAAGTTTTCGTTTGATGAAAAAGTTATATCACCTAATATATAAATAATGTAATGGTATTATTAATACGTAAATTTTGTTAAAATTTGATCTATTCATTTAAATTTAAAAAAATTTAAAAATATTTAAAAAAATATTAAATCTAAAAAATAAATTTAAAGCAATTAAAAAAATAAAATATGTTTAAAAAAGTTTGAGTTTTAACTCAACGTTTAAGGTGATTACTTGATCCAACCTATTTTAATGCATAAAAATAAAAGGTAAATAACCAATGTGAAGTAAATAAAAATAATAGGTAAAATAACTCAACAAACATAATGGTTCAATGAAAATTAATAAACTACATCTTTCGTTAGTAAATGTAAATAACTTATTAATTGTATCATATTAAAAGACTCTGATATTGAAAAACACATGTATCTTTTTTTTTTTATATTTATAACAAATTATTTGAATTTTTTGGTAAATTCACTAATTGAAGATTAGTGTCACTAGTCCTGTAATATCACTTTATATATAATTTAATATAATTTGTATCATATAAAGATTAAATATAATAACATTATAACAAAAATATTAAAAAAATACGTTAAAATTTTTCATGTTTAGAAACTTAATAAAGAAAAAATATATAAAATTACTAAAATGCAAATAAAAACATAACTTCTTTTTTAATTTTTTTTAATTATAGGTCAGCTTAAACTTGGGTTATTCTTTTACAAATACGAGCAAATTTGAACAGAAAGTTGGGTTGAAGTTGAACAAATATAAAAAAATTTTAAATATCAAAGTAAACATTTTAAAGTAGATTAAAAGATTTATCAGTTGTGACATTATCCTTTTAATTAAAACTAAACTTACTTAAAGGTCGGGCTACCCGTTCAAGCCAAAAGATCCGTCCAATATTTGGGAGAGTTTGGACAAACGTATTAGGCCAAAAAAATGAGCTTGGATAAAAAAATTAGGCTCGATTAAAAAATGGGCTGACCTTTGGGTCCAACTTTCAAAGCTCGAGCCCGGCCCAACCTATTTTACTATTACATTATATATATTTATTTTATATTTATGTATTACATAATTTTTATCATATAAATAATATATATAATATTATAGTGTACACTTTAAAAACTAAGTTAAATTATTTATATTTATAAACATAATAAAAAAATTATTAAATTAATAAATATTAAATTTTAAAAAATAAATTATAAAAATATATAATATGAACTGGCTTAAATGAGCTTCGACTATTTATTTACAAATATAGACGGGCTTGGGCAAAGTTCGAAGCCCATATTTTAAGCTGAGCCAAGCTTGGATAAACATATTTGATGTTAATATTATACTTAAGCTCGACCCGACCAGGTCCATGAATAAGTCTAATTAAAATGCAATCAAAATCGAAGGAAATTTTACTAATATCCCTTCCTTTCTTTTTTTTTTTTTGGGGGTAAGCATTCAGTTTGGTTCAATTTTTTAAAATTGATTAAATGGAATAAATTTTTAAAATTGATCGAACTGACCAAAAATAATATTTCAAACTAAAAATAACTAAACCAAACTTAAGTTAATTAATTAAATCAATTTAATCAGTTTCAAGGTTTTCAAATATAAATTATTTATATTATTATATAAAAATAATTTATATTATATATTATATAATATAAATGATATATTATATTATATATATTAAATTACTATATAAATATAATTTTATTTATAATAATTAAAATATAATTAAAAAATAAAAATTAATTTATTTGATTATTTATTTTAAAATAAATCAAATTAATCGAATATACTGATTTTAAAGCCAATTGATTTAAAAAATCGGTTAAATTAGATCAAATTAACTGAAACTAATCGATGCTTAACCCTGTTTCTTTCCTTTCCCTCCCGACCTCGCTTGCTCCAAACAATGCGCACCGTAAGTTTTCGCGCTGTAAAAGAACCCACAAATCAAAACCACCCAAAAGCAAAAGCTTTCTCCCGTTAGCCGACAAATAAAACTACCCAGAAAGGTTAAGATAGCACCTTTATTTCAATCTCTGTGTTATTGAACAGGATGGCAGAAGTAGAATTAGGATCTGGTAAGCGAGGGTCTGAAGCGATGTCATTGAAGGATAAAAGGAATGACTTTTGCAAGGCTGGGAATTAGCTCAAAATTGCTGTTGTTTACACTCTGGCCATTAATCAAGACTCGTCAAATCGTACTCTTTATAGGTAAAATTTAAATGCAATTTTTGGGTTGGTAATAAAACTGCTCAGCTCACTTGTTTTTTGAGAATCCTGTCAAATGCTATCAAGGAGTGATGTTAAAACCTGCTAAATTCTTAGTTCAAGTAGGTTTTCTTCTATTTGCAGGCTTGAAATTGTGTTTCATTTGAAATTTTTTTGTTTTTATTTTTGGCTTTTCCATTTTAGTCTTTCTCTGTTTTAAACATCATTCCTTAAAATAATTCTTGACATTGTTAATGTTTAAAAAATGTATGGTGTTATCTCGTTTTATGAACCATGTATTTTGCTGTGATAAACTGTTATTGAAAACATTGTGCATTTCCTGTTCACTATGATACAGGACAACAGTATGCTTGGACTTTTAATTCATTTTGGTGTATGGGCGGTTTTTATTTGAAACTTTGATTAATTGTTTGCTTGATTGGCGGATGGGAATATTTGATAATCTTTTAAACACACTCAAATACCATAATGGTGTATCTTTAATAAATAAGTAGTATATAAATGTAAGTTATTCCTTTTGAAACAAAAATTGTTGGCTGATTTTAGTTATTTAACTTTATGCCTTTATTGATGAATGCCGATTAATATGCTGTAATTATTTTTTTTTTCCTTTTGAATTATTGCTTCTCTACATGTTCTAGATATCGAGTTGTATGTGCACCTCTGTGTTCTTCCTCATTTCCTTTGTTTTGTTTTTTTTGGCACCTATGCTCTAATTTCACTTTATTTCCTTTTTCTTGAACCAGCAATCAAGCAGCAGCGTTTCTAAATGTGGTTAAACTTAATAAAGCACTGAATGATGGTGAGACAATCATCACATTGAATCGCCAATGGGAAAAGGTAGATTTCTGGTTTTTTCTGGGGGGTTGGGGTGGGGACCTGGCAATTCATGTCCCTATCATGTTCATGAATTTTTCCGTGTTATAATCATATTTAAGGTATTTTATATTTATGTGAATTTTGATACCTTAATAATTTGTATTATATAGATATTGAGACATTCATATATTCATGCTGTGTTTTCATTATTTTTGGTGTGTTATATTCGTGCAATTGTGCCTAATATTGCCAGGTATTGGGGGTGGTGTTGGTGAGAGGGCCTAGGGGGATTGCTTTCAGATAGTCATCAAATTTGAATTGTTTAATTTGTCTGTTTTTGGTCTATTTCCAAGGTATATTTTGGGAAGGGATGCATATTAGAGGCCATGGAATGGTATGATGATGTAAGTTCCTACTCCCTCCTCCAAATTTTGATGAAGAGATGATGCTGTTTGTTTTATGCTACTGATATTTCTCATATTAAATTTGTTATAAGCTTTAGCTGCTTTCCAAACAGCTTTGCAACACAAACCACAAAGTGTAGAAGTATCAAGAAAAATTAAGAGGCTTTCCCAGCTTGCAAAAGATAAAAAGCGAGTTCAAGAAGTGCAAAACTTGTGCTCGAATGTAGATATGGCAAAAAGATTGGAATCGCCAAAATCTGAAATATGGTGAGTTCATTTAGCAAAGTGTTATAATTTCCGCAAAGCATATATAAATATATATATATATATATATATATATTTACTTGTTTATTTTTTGCTTTACTTGTATGTTTGTGTATTTCGTGCGCACATTTACATTATATTTTATCAGAATAAGTTACTCTAACATTTGATCTTTGATTCTATAATGGGTTCTGTTTTTTTGTGAATGCTTGTCAGCTAAGACTATTCTAGAAAAGTTCTCACCTACTGTTGTGAGAGATTTGATATCATTAGTATAATTCTTTTCAGTATACCTCTTGAAAAAAAAAAAAAAATCGGCTTTTCTCTTTGCAGTCTGAAAAGTATGGAGCTGAAGATTGTTGGAAAGATGTGTTTTCTTTTCTTGTTGAGACAATGGAAACAGCTGTAAAATCATGGCATGAGACTTCAAAAACCGGATCCTAGAGTCTACTTCCTTCTTGATAAGGAGAAGACTGAGACTGATAAATATGCTTCAGTTGTCAACATTGACAAGGTATTAGAATTTTGAAACTATCTCATGTATATTACAATCGGGTCCAAGAAATAGGAATTTTATAGCTCTCCATTATATATTACAACCAAATTAAAGAAAAATGGTTCCCAACCATGGATAATGAAAATCACATCTTTCCTCTCGTGCCAGGCATTTGAATCAACCCACACATAATAGTCGTTTTTCATTTCTTAGGCAATATGCTGAAGATTCTTTTGCTGGAGCAGCTTGCTTAGTTGCACCCAAAACTATAATAGCTTATACACAGGTAACTTCATATTTGTTCTAAATTGCTATAGACTTAGCTTGTGGACAACCACCACATGCTTTTGGGTACTCTCATATTTGCTCTAAATCTATCTATCTATAATGAAAAGTTATTATTATTCATTAAAGTTTATAATCTCTAAAAATTACGGCTAATGGTTGTAGCTTAATGTGTCTTGTTTTTTGACTTAATGTTTTGTCTTCTATTTGTTCTTCATGGAATGGATAAGTGCTTCTTGATTTTGTGAATTATTAGTCATTTCTATTGACAGTAGTGAGGCAGCTTAGGGCTGCTTCCCAATTTTTAGCAAGGTTAACAAATCCAAGCCTTTGATCTACCTACTGATCTTATTACAAACACTGAAAAGCTTTTGCAGAAATTTCAATCATTAGCACTTAATGATACAAATGTCAGTTCATTTGGGTTAGATTTTCTGCTTCGAGTCTGATGTCTTTGAGCAAGTTCATAGGTGGCGGGTGTTCTTTGCTTACCAGGGGGACAAAAGGAGATGGCTAGTCTTGTTTCAACTTTGGACACCCTTGAGATCCTGCCATCTCTGAAGGATCTAATTACATATATGCATCAAGTTTAGTTGATGGCTTATTCAGTACATAATACAAGATTCAGGGGCTACAAGCACCTTTGATTCAATGCTATTTTTGCAAGTTTGGAAAGCTCAAAGGTCAAGGAAGTGGGGAAATGGGCAACATGGTGGTTCCTTTGTTCAATTTGAGTCACCGCTCTTGTGAAAATTATGGTTTATTTCAAGTTCCAATGAGATGGGGTAGACATTGTGCAGGTTCGTCTCTCTATCCAAGTTTGCAATGTCCTTTATGATAAAGATGTAGATAATCAGATGCAACTTGAGTATTTTAAATAGGTAAAATCAACATTACGGTTGAAATATGTCTTGTTAATTGAGCCATGAATGTATTCCCTTAACATTGCATTGGGAGAATTCATTTCCTTAACATTCTTCCTATTTTTTAAAAGAAAAAAGTGACTTTACCTTCCTCAGCACTGCAAGTGGAAGAGATTGTGTACATTAGCTGTCTTGTCCATTTTCACACATCTTGCTTCTCTGGCAGCATGTGATTTGAAAATTTGCTCCCTCATGGAGCTTTTACAATCGATTCTTCCCTATATTTTGCACACTTGTTGAGCTTGGGTTTGGGAAAGAGATGCTCTATGATGGTAGATGCATTTAAAAATTCATATATTTTCTGCAGATTATAACACTGTTTATTTCTAATCTGATGAAATGGTGGAGAGTGACTGTATCAGTTTCCTTTTTACATCAGTCTTAGTTTTTAATTTTGAATTTGCTGCTTTCAAGGGAAAAACTTTCGAAATTCTCAAATGGAAGTTCTGCATGCTTGATCAATTCCTTCTGATCCTAATGCTTCAACATTATACTAAATATGCTTTGGTGAAAAACTGTTGCATGAAATTCCTTACTCATTTACCTTTTTCTAAATGATTTGAGTCCAGGCACCTTTGTATATTCCAGGCATCCAGAGATTCTGGATATTGGTTCACATGGAGTGCTTCACGCCTGTTCAAAGAAAAGCTGTCGAGTTCTTCATGAACTTTATCTTTGGCTGAAGGAAATAGCGAAGCAAGCTGATATACTTGATTAGAAGGTTCGTGTATCGGGAAAAAATCAGCAAGTAGTTGCTTAAGTAACATAGCATTTGTGTTCTTGGTTTTGAAGATTTCTAAAGAAGTTTGTAGGCCTCTTTGAGTTATTGCTTTTTACGGTGAAATTGCTTTCTTGCATTTGGTTTTCAAGGATTTTGGCTCTTGGTTGGTTTCATGCTTCATTCTGTTTCCATATTTCTGTAATATGTTGGAAGAACACCGAAAGTTAGTTGGTGTAGAAATTATTTGTGTTCATGCAATCATCTTTAAGAGAAAGTATGTTCCAAATTTGGAATTTGAATTTCAGCATCTACAAATTCTTTTTTTATTCTCAGATTTCGACTGATGCTTTAAGAAAAATAAAATTTACTCTTGGTTTCAGAAATCTAATTATATCAATTAAATACTGCTTGTATTTAACTGTTAAATGTTATTGCTTTGCTTCCATAGTAAACTTTCGTTCAGTAGAGAAGGATCACTACTACAGGATCTTCAATATTGTGAGAATTACATACAATCATGATTCATGCATAGAATAATATTACAAAGCTTATACTCATAATCACTTCCTCAAAACAGGTGGATGATGATCACTTCGTTAAAGTTTCTTCTCTTTTCATCTTCTTCATTAAGCAAAACAGATGGATGACAGCCGCAAAGCTATGTTCTTATCATCAATAAATTCACTCGTCCAATTGATTTTATATATATCAAACGTTGTCAACACGATTTGACTTGCATGTGTGTAGCATGAAATTACAAGCTGCAACTGCCTCTCCTACTGTCAGGTAAATCCATCCTTGACCGATCTTGTCGATGAGCTTCGACTTGTCTAGCTTCTTCATCACCTCACTTCGTGGATTAGCTAATGCAAGCTGACCAGATCAATGACAAAAATGATGATTTAGGCAAACAATTTCAGACATGAGAAGAAACTCAAAAAATGGGATATGGCAGAAAATAGTTTATACCTGTAGACCTTTTCTATCAACATTCTTCTTGATTTCTTCGAGCATGCTGATGCCGCTTGTATCAATGCTAGCTACGGCTGTAAAATAAATTTGCTCGAATGTTAGAAGTTGTGTTTATAGATTCTTATATTGTCTATGATTTTGAGACTCATTTTCACTTACCACTCAGATCTAATATGACATAGTGTAAGCTTGTTTCTCCTGCAGACTTTAACCTGTCTTCCTCTTCGTAAATCCATCTCGAGATCCTGGAAAAAAGGATAGGCAAGATTAATTATATAGTAATCATTTTAATTAACATTTTAATCTGTTACTCAAACACAGGTATTTCAAGAAAAATAAAAAAACGGCCCAACACAGTTCCTAAGTACTTTAGTTAGGTAGCTAAGATAGGAGTGTTTTGCTACCTTTCTCTTAGATAGTTTGCATTGGCAAAGTAAACAGGCGCATCAATCTGTAGTATGAGAATCCCTGTAACATTGTTGGCAATTGGGTATTGATCCATACTTCTATAGATACCAGAGTTTGGAATATTGCCTAGAGCAATTGTTCTAGGCCTCGCCACAAATAGAATAATCCTTAGCAAGGAAAGAGTGACCTGCATACATTGATAGATATTAGTTTGTATCAATGATTTTCGGGCACCTTTTAGTGTTATCCTAACTTGGGGCAAGATTTAACTCTACTTACAGCAATGACTAGACCAATCTCAACACTTCCGAGGACAACCCCAAGATACGCCCCCAAACATATGAAGAAGTCGAATTTGTCAATTTTCCAAAGGTGGATTGCAGCTTCGTAGTCAAGTAGGCCAAGCATGGCGGCCATAATTATGGAGGAAAGTACCACAAGAGGTGTGTAATGGAACAATGGTGTTAGAAATAACAATGTGATCATCACTGCTGTTGCCATCACAATGTTGGAGACTGCACTTTTGCTTCCGGCATTGAAGTTCACTGCAGTTCTAGAAAATGGTCCTGCAATTACAGCCAGGAGTTTTAACAAAATTTTCCAAAGTAATGATGGGTGTATTTTGTAGTACTGGGAGCATTTTCTCCATGGGTCAAATGGGTCCAGGATTTCAGGCCCTGTTGCCCAACTCAGGCTTAAATAGGGCTTGACCAGTACCTGCAGTCAAGTAGCAAGAGGTGCACGAGCCAGCAATGTTCATCATCCCAAAGGCTATCATCTCTTTGTTCCCATCAATGTGGTAGTTCTTGAACATGGCAAAGGTTCTTCCCACTGCAATCCCTTCCTGCATTTTTTATCACAATCAACCTCTATATTAATGCTCAAATTTTAATATTTTTAATCTACCACTTATCTATTTGACACTGTTATCTATATTGCTTTGACTTTTTGAAGTATTTTTGATATATTTCTAAACATTATTATAAGGATATAATCTTTCAAAGATCTTTTAAATATATAAAAATCTCTAAAAAAATTAAACATATTCATTTTGACATTTATAATATATACAAAAAACTACTTGTTTTCCGGAATATAAAATTACAATGTCGATGTAACATTTTATCAAATGATATGGTAGAAAACCATAATTGACGCAAAGCCAAACATTTTGGGCTTCACCAAAAACAAGATGACATGCACCTTAGACAGAGCCAACTTCATGGTTTTGAGTAATGATGACGTGGCATAGTCAAGTTAGGACTGTTGGAGAACATGTTAATGACAAAACTGAGGTGCTATAAAAGGTTCAGGAAAGTAATCAGGATGATGAGATAAACTCACAGCAAGGCCAATGATGCCAATGATAATTCCTGTTTTTATAGCCGCCATCAAGTGGGGCGACCCAAACGCCAGATCTGACGCAGACGGTGGATTCAACCCTTTCTTCAAGTGCCCAATCTGGAGAGAAAAAAACCAACAAAAATTTCCATAAATATTTACTTATCCTAAAACCTCACCTCGTCAGAGCAGCCCGCAGAGATAATTTCCCTGCTACATATACAAATTTCTGGCAGAAGATAATTGGGATTTTGCATTACTTTGTATTTATCTGGTTTCTTTATTGGAAGTTAGTTGAAAAATCTCTTTTCAGTGTTGATCTGTTAGCTTATCGCAACAGCATGCATTAAAAAGCCAGCTAATATTTGAACACACACACACACATATATATATATATATATATTGCTCTCGACTCTTATTTTATTTAGATATTATTATTTAGTATATGTTTTTAATATATATTTTAAAATGAATGCGATAATATAATTTTAAAAGATGTATCAGACATATCTATAAACAAAAAAATTAAAAAAAATTAAATATATATATACTAAATATTTTTATATCTGGTTGAATCCGTATAATATATATATATATATACATGATTAGAGGGTGTAAAGGTATCATAATTAAGACTTTTAAATATTAATATTTAGAGAATAAGAGGGGGGGTGGGGACTGACCACTTGAACTCCATGTTTTTCTGCATGCGTCAGACAAACGAGAATGCTTCCCAAAATAACAGAGGTGAGCGGTGCCATGGCGTTTATCCAAAAGAAGGCCGCCTTTCTTTTGCTCTACATGGAAATGGAATCCAACGTTTTTTGTTTAAATAAATTTTTTAATGCCCAAACAACGAAATTAAACACAACTAATAAAAATGACATAATCATGTTAGTCATAATTTTTTAAGTATATATATACCATATACTCTTGCTATTAATAATTAAAATAACAATTTTGATTCTAATTAAAAACTATGACCACATCTAAATTATTGCCCTTCACAAATATATCTTTTGATTTGGAGAAAATATAGCAAGGGATTGTCTATATTGAAAATCGAACTTCAAACTTGTTAACTGTTATTTTTTAAGAATGATTATATGTACTAATTAAGTTGTAGGTCAAACATTGATGCGTTAATCTAGCTACTCATTCAAAACGCTTATTGAGTAAATTCTAGTTTATCTTACGCCATAGCCTTGCAGTTGAAGAAAACTCATCGTTTTCCA
>JBBYHM010000003.1:7591411-7601632 GCA_038381775.1 Adansonia rubrostipa | reverse complement strand
TTAAACTCAGTAATCCAAAATGTAAATTATCTATTTAATTACGAAAGAACCTCTTGGAGATATAACATCGATGCATGCACTATTACAGTTTTCTGTCTTGCTGAGTTTTACCAACCTCCACCTGACAACTGCAAAGGCTTATTCAGATCAACAACCAAAAAAATTTACCACAAATTTGTTTGTAGCAAGGATTTAAACAGTGATAGTAATAAGATATTAAGTGTTTATTTTGTAAATTTAATAATTTTCATTATTAATATTTACGATTAATAATTTATTATAATTAATTTTAATAATATATATTATATTTATAATTTTAATAAATACGATATGATCAAAAATATATTTACTATCTCAATTTAAATTTTTAATTTATGGTAAAAGGTTAACCTGATTGAAGCAAATCTTTATGTTCAATATGGTATCAAATTGGTTTGAAATTCAATGAAATTTCATATGTTTGATCATTATTCAACAAAAGCATTCATGCCTTGACAAAGATATCGTAGACCTGTGGCCCGTTGGATTGCCGTAAACAAACAAGCAAACAAAACATGCAAAAACAATGCCAATGCTTTCAGCAATAAATTCGATATCACTATCGATACACGTCTCCAATCTTAGAACCTGACACGAATCAGAATCTTCATGTACCAGCAATGCCGACTAGTCCATATCATATAGGAATTAGTAACTCAGTCAAGCTTTGCCGACGACGACCTGCCGATCCAAATTAAAGCATTTAATTTTCTAACTCCATTGATATATCATGTTTTAATGCATATATATATCCAACCTGAAAAATTTTAGTGGATCAAATTCTGCAAAAATAGATCTAAACTTTGATTTTCATATTTGTGATGCGTCGCCATCCCTGTAGGCTGTGGGGAGGGCGTTTTCGAATTGAAGGGTTCTCAGGCAGGTACCAGAAATATGCCAAATGCTAAATCAGATATTAGCTTTGGTTTTTGGCATATTGCCCAGTGGGAGATGCCACAAGTTTCAACTAATCCTTGTAAGATTTTAGTTCTCGTGGTTATCAATTTATTGCTTGAGAAATTATGACTCGTGGTTTAAATTACGATCATGAATATGTTTTTATTCATTTTATATTTATTTTAATTGTAAACATAAAAATATTATTACGATTAATTGTGATTAATATCACTAGTAAATATTGCTAGTACAAGAGCACAATCACAAAAATGTTGCTTAAACCTGTTCATTAGCTTAAAAACTTGCCTGACCAGGAGATACGGGCTAGACTTAGACATGACTTTTCTTAATTCGGGTCATAGGAGAGTCTATCAATTATTAGGAGTTGAATGTGGATCTAATAATTTGTGTACCTTTATTGTGTTTATTTATTTATTGTGTAATAATCATATTTAAAATATTTGATATTCATTTAAAGTTTAAAATATTAATAATTAATATTATATAATTTTAAGATATATATATTCATATTATATTCATGTTATATTTTAATTATTATTTTTATATAATGTTCGTGTCACATTCAATATTGTTAGGCCTAGTTGGATGGTACCTGTTTGAGTATAGGAGAACAAGAATAATAATGAGCAAACAGCCTTTTAATGCGCACGGGTGAGGCTGAAATGGACCCTGATGTTAATAGTTTTGAATGTCCATCTTTGCTTCAAATAAGCATCCTATGGTGATTATTCAGACTAGAGGACAATGTGGGACTCATCCTTGAAGGCTAAATGTGCAGTGTTCCCTGAATTTTATCCTTGTTTCATATATTTTTCCATTTGCATTTTGACCTGAAAGTAATGATAAAGAATTAGTCGGCAAAAGATGAAGTCTAATATTAATATAAGATAATAAGAAATGTAAGATATTACTTTAACTAACATATATAAATAAAAAAATAAAACTTTAAACTTTAATACCATATTAGCAATAAATAAAAACGTTTAATTTAAATATAAGATTACAAAACATAAAAAAATTAACGGATGTAAAACTAATATAGATCTGATTTGCTAAAAGCATATTGAATTACAAATGAATCTACTAGGGAAGCTTATTCCCCTCAGAAATTGAAACTAATCCAAATACATTAATCTAGGGCTCAAATGCCTAGGAAAGTTGATATGTTTTACTAACGCTGTTGGTCATTCTTTAAAGAATTATAGGTTAAACAACTAATGATCAAATAAAATTAATGACTGAAATGGCAAAGTTTAGAAATTGGAATGTCAATTAACTACAACGCCGGCTGAGTCACATGAACTTCTTTTTCCTTAGTTAGAATGGCCAACTTAGACTCATAACTATAAGTAGTAATTATTAAAAATGTCAAGCTTTTAAAAAAATAAAATTCCTTTTTCTTTGTTTAAATTTTAATTAGGAATAGGAATAATTTAGGGGCTGACCAGCAGCACATATGATAGCCAGCATGAAATGAATCCCAAGTTTTATTTTATCAAATTCAAGAAACCTCATAAATTCTAAATTAGACTTAGTCTGAAATCAGATCATAGTTTAAATTTTCAAAATTTTTTTGTCTAGGTTCGGGTCGAGTCAGTTTAAAAATTTATCTTATTTTTTATAATAATATTTAAATATTATTTTTATATTAATATTTATATAATTTATAATTAAATTTAAATAAAAAATATTTTTATTTAAAATAATAATTTCGATTGAATTGAGCCGATCGAATTTATGAAATTCTATCCAAGTCTGACTTGTATGAGCTAAACTTATCAAGTTGGATGGATAATATGTCTCATGGATAGGTGTTATCGTGATGTGATTAATTTCTGTAATTTTGGATATCTTTATATATAATAAAAAATTAAAATAAATAATTTAAAAATGAAAAAAATATAAATTTGTTAAAGTTTTTAAAATTTAAATTATTATAAATATATAACATTTTAAAATTAATATTAATTAAATTTTATATAAAAATAATATTAAAAAATTTATATAGATTACGATTTCACCAAACGCCCAAGCCAAGATGGACCGAAACTTTACACCTGGGGATGGAGCTGCCTAGCTTTTCCTTCCATTTAAGAAAATTAACCAACGGCCCTGATTTCAGTCCCACAACCCCCTAAAACGCATCTTGACCGTCCCACTGAAGCCTAAATTTTTATCTTTCCATATGGGCGGCTGAGCTTGTCCCACCCCTTGTCCCCCTATGACAGGGGCAGCTTGCCTCAAAGTTGCTGCCATTGCGACCGACAACTTTACATTTGCCGTTCATTGTCCATAATTCATTGCCTCGAAAGAACCACTAGGCTTCCTCATTACTCCTTTAACCCCATCATGGACCAGCCTTTCTTTTTTATTTTGGAGCTTCATCATAATTCATAGCCTATAAAAGTAGCCTGCTTTTGGGTTCCCATTTCCACCGTTGAACTCAGAAACGTTTTCATTTTATCTCAAAAAAAAAAAAAATTGTGCATTATCTTCAAAGGAACTGCAAGAACTTTGATGAGATCAAATCTTAGAAGGAACTTTGGTTTTTGCCATTTGAAAAATGGAAAGCAGCTTGGGTTATGAGAATGATCTGAACCTAAAGGCAACTGAGCTAAGATTAGGGTTGCCAGGAACAGATGAAAGAGAGGAACAGGAAGTTAGAAATGTTAGAAACAACAAACGACCACTACACCACGAAGGTGATGAGGAATTTGGAGCAAATGGCAAACCTGATGCTCAAAATGAAACTGCCCCTCCTGCCAAGTAAGTTTTTTATATAACAATTTTGATTAAGAGGGTGATTTTCTTCTCTGATTTGATCGACTATAAAATTAGATAGGAACTAATGGATTCCTTTGATGTAATATGCAAAACATGCAGATCACAAATTGCGGGATGGCCACCGATCCGGTCCTATAGAAAGAATAACTTTCAGCCGAAGAAAAGCGAGTCTGAGGGCCCTGGGATTTACGTGAAAGTAAGCATGGATGGAGCACCATATCTAAGAAAGATTGACCTGAAAGTTTACTCTGGGTACCCGGAGCTCCTGCAGGCTGTGAAGAACATGTTCAAGTTCACCATAGGTAAAAAACAGACATGGGTTAATAATTGCTGTTGTTATTTTGGTGTTATCACATATATGATGTGACTTGGTGTGTAAAATGGTTGATGAATTTTATGATGATTTTGGGTGAAAATGACGTTGGATTCAACTTTTTTTTTTTCAGGTGAGTATTCAGGAGGAGAAGGCTACAAAGGATCAGATTATGCACCTACTTATGAAGACAAGGATGGAGATTGGATGTTAGTTGGAGATGTTCCATGGGAGTAAGTTACTATCTCCCTCACTTTCTCTCTATGCTAATATTTACTCAGATATATTGAATGAAAATCTTCTCCCTTTCTCCGTGCCTCTCTTTGTGTTAGTGATAATTTTCCACATGACATATAAAATAAAAAAAAATTGACACACTGTTTAATGTGGATGACGGGCAGAGAAAGGGTATGGAGAAGGAACCGAAGATATTTGTTCGGATAAACGGTCTATTTTCTGTAACTTACAAGGTTATCTATTCTTTGCTGCAGAATGTTCATCACATCGTGCAAGAGACTTAGAATCATGAAAGGATCAGAAGCTAGAGGGTTAGGGTGTGGTGTATGAGAAAAATCCCTATCTCTGTCCAACAACAAACACATAGCTAAGAACAAGGAAAAAAAAAAAAACAGAAGATCCATCTCTCTCATCCTCGGAGACAAAAATCTAGCTTTCAGCTTGGGTTCTCGAAGGAGATTTTTCGGATTTGATTCTCTCAGTCTCTTTAATAGATACTAGTCTGTGTCAGAAATTCAATCGACTGGGAAAGTTTTGAAGGAATTAAGGATATTATCAGATACTATAAAGTGGAGTTATTTGGTGGTTTGAGGCTTTGAGCGTCTGTTAATGTTAACTGTGCTTTTGCTATTGTAATCCCATCAAACCAAAACTAGATACATGAATCTGTTGCTTGAACTGCAGCTTTGTATGGAAAAAAAAAGGGGTGGGGGAGGGGGATTTTAGGAAATTCAAAAAATGGATGTGGTTATATCCGAGTTTTGGTTACGTAATATTAATACAAAGAAAGAAAGTTGTAAATCAGATGTGTATGAATGTAAAATTAAACTTGTCCCTGAAAAATAAAAATGAGTTTGTTTTCCCTTTTTTCATTAATAAATTGTCATCGTCCATTCATTTGGCTTTATATTCCTTATTTGAAGTTAACTGCAAAACAAACAAACCAAAATCGAGCTTCTAATTCAATTGGTAATGCAATAATTTATAAGAGATCGCATTAAATAGATTTGAGATAAATTTTAATTATTTTTATAAAATAGTATTTAGAGAATTCGAACTCCGAATTTTCATATGTACAATTTTTTTCTATTTATAGATTGGCACCTCTTTTGTAAAAAGTTTAAGATAAGACTTAAAAGGAATATTAAAGCTTTATTTGGTGTGGCATTCAAGCATTTAAAAGAGAAAGAAAGCATGTGTGTTTTGACTTGTGAAGTAGTAGTAATTACATTTATGAAATGTATTTGTCCAGAATTGAAGCACAAGAAAAATGGTAATCTTATAAATTAAATCTTTTTCCCATATAAATAAATTTTTCCTTTGCACTAAATTCACTAAACACCTCAGCTTAATTTGCAGGACAAGTAGCTCAAAGAAAACCCAAGCTTTATTTTGCTTAATAACCAAGACAGATCATTGAGTGCAAGTAAGGAACACATTCATGTAAGGAACCCAAACTTTATTTTTCTTAAAAACGACGGCAGATCATTGGGTGCAAGTAAGGAACACACTTATCTAAGGAAAATTAGGGAATAATTGTTAGAGGTGACATTCCAATACCTACTGTCTATTTTGGAATAGTGTGTATTTTATCCTTACAGTTTTATCTTTTGAAAGAAGGTAATTCAATAGAAAAAGAGTGACTCTTATTTAAGAAGTTACAATCCAAATCTTTCATTAATCGATGTGAAATCTTTATCTCTTCAACAAACACGTACTTGGATCTTGATCAGCTAAGTTATTAAACTAATTTGAAATCAAGTTCTTTAATATAATCATCATATATAATATCTTTTGTTAAATAGTCAATAGTTTAAACTCCGATAGATCCCCACTCAATTCTAGGCTGAGTGATTATTTGGTAAAAAAATATATAGGGAGCCAAACCAAACAAGTTAAAAACTTAAAAGACGTTGGAAAATAATGTGGTTCACGTAATTATTTAGTAGACCAAAATAGACTAAAAATATGCTAATAAATTGTTTAGTTTTAACTCAGGGCCTCAAGCAAGGTTAATTCTACGTCTAGAGTTACTTTGGATCAATAGATCTCGCTTCACCGGCACTATATATCTTCATTTATTTTTAATTTTTCTGGCACATGCAGATGATACTGGGAAATTCAATTGAAGATTCAGAAGCATTAAACAAGCATTGCCTATCAACGTTTCAGAAACAACCTTAGGAGGTTACTTGATTTTTTTTTAAGTACACGTGTTTAAAATATGTATTTGATATATATTAGAATATAAGTATCAAATTATGATCTTCTAAATATATAAAAAAATTAAATATATACTTATATCGAGTAAATATTTATATTAAACATTCATCTTCAAATTCGAATAGTATAGCTCGGTGCTACTTGCTACCTCTTTTTAAGTCAGTGGCTTCATCATTAATCAAATTCATAAACCTCTAAAACCAGAGCTTAAATTTGTCAGATTTTTCCAATATTTGTATGGATTACAGTATCTATAATTAACATGAAAATAGAATTAGCCATCAGTTTCTTTGACCTTTCACTGCTGATCTGATAAATGCATGAAGTTATAGACAGATAAATAGAGTTCAGAGGTTCTATTTAACTCAAAATAAAATAGCCTATCATAACTTTCTTTTTTCTTTTTTTTTTTTTCCTTAGAGTATCATTCAGCCCTGTAGATCAAAAACTAATCTCTCAGGATGCTGTCTTTTTCTTTTTTGGTTTCTTATAGTATCCTTCAGTCCTGTAAGCCAAAGGATGTATGTTTCAAATATGTAAGTAAAGATAAAATCCTATACCACATGCTCTAAAAGTGCGTGAGCCCCACGCTTGTTGTTGCATATCATAACTCTTTATTAAACAAAAATTGTGACCATCACTGATTTGAAAAATACCTAAAGATTATAGTCAAAAAGGCCAGAAAAAAAAAGGCATGATACTCAAAGCGCCTTCGTTTCAACAGGGATCTTTATGATTACTTGGATGTGATTTATTTATTTATTTATTTTTTGGTTCAAACTAAAATGCAAAATATCTAAATCTTTCCCTCCCAGAGTTGGTATAGGGAACAGTGAGAAACCTGGGTAGTGAACATGCCACCGAGAAGCAAAACTGCACGCTCCACTGCAGGAAAGAAGTCAGGTTATAGTTAGTAATACAGTCAGAATTTCCATTTTTTTTTTTTTGGTTTCCAACACTTAATCTCCCTCTGAGTTTATCATAAGACAGTGGACTTCATATGCAAGCGTTGAATTTAATAGCATCTTTGAGTTTGAAAAGAATAGACATGTAAAAATCAATCTTATATGAACATAAAATTTAATCTTTTGATTCGTACAGTCATTTTTATAATGTAGTATTTAAATTTTTGTAATTTTTTTTATTTTCAAGCTAAGCTCCATTTTATTAAAAAAGAATAACTGTTTCATATGTCTATGAAATGAAAATGATGATTGAGTTGGATTTATTAACATAATCTACAAATGGAAGGAATAATCCATTTGATTATTGGACTAACAATTTGTTGGTAACTAAAAGTGTATTAGAAATAAGCTGTCCTTTTCTCAAGAATATGGATACCTAAAATATATTTTCATATATATATATATATATATATATATATTCCAAAAGGTCATTGGTTAGTGGGACAATTAAACTAATAATACCTTTTGTTAGGAAAATATTTATCAAGAAATGAGAAAATTTTTGGGACTTTGTAAACATTAGTATTTCTTTTAGCAAAAGGATGCTTTGTTGGGAGCCCCACGCCAATGTATCTGACTGCTCACTGCTGACTGTATATTTTAATGTTGGGTTAGTCTGTAATAAGATAAAAATTTACTTATATACATTTACAAGCTATCTTAGATTATATGTCGCTTAACTTAAAAAGTATTGTTTATTTTAATTTATTAATTTTTATGATTTTATTTATAAAAAAATATTTTATAAATATAAATTTAAATCCCTACGCTTATATTAACCAAATCTTTCATAATTTCTTGACATATAATTAGAATGTTACAATAAAATTAATGATTTTTTTTTGTATTTCTAATTCCTTTGAGAATATATATTCTTTAAAAGAAATAAAAACTCTAGTTTAGAAATAGAAAAAAAATGTTATATTTATTAAAATTAAAATTTTTATTTTTATTCTGTTCCTATAAAATATAGGTTCTAGCCAAGAAATTAATTACCCTGCAGAAAATAAGAAAATAGATCAAATGCTCATTCTTTTTTTTTCCCGAGGAGATATATTGTTGAATTATTTTCCGCCTTGGGTTTTGAAATCAATTTTAATCTTATAATATAATATAATATAATATAATATAAGAATTCTCCACAAGGCTCTATGTAACAGTAACAAAGCCTAAAGGTATCGGGAAACAAGATCTGACAAGATTCCAGGATTTGACTCAAGTGATCCCAAAGTTTGTTTAGATGTTGGTATAGTGTTTGAAAACAAATCTAACTATTCACTGATATGGATGTCTTTGGTTGTTATTATCTGTTTAGCAGCAGATTTACTTCTCGGAAGGCATGCATATGCTGCAGTTACAGTTGAAATTTTAACGACTTTCAGCTAATTAATCAGAACACCGCAGGTATTTAACCTGCGGCTATGATTATAAATATAATAAAATAAATATTATTATAATTAATTATAACAAATATAAGTGATAAAAAATTTAAAATTTTTTATATTAAAATTTATTTAAATACTACTTCAGTGCCTAAACTTCTTACAATTTTTCTGCTGAAAGACCAGCCTAAAGCAGGGCACATGACATGTTTTGATAATTGTTCATATGTATGTCACTAAAACAAAAATGTTGGTAACATTTTGTGTTGCCACTCAATACCCAGCCGCGCTGCCCCATAGACAACGTAATCAAGTCATTGCCTCAAAATGCAGTATGACAGATGCCTTTGTGCAGTTCATAGGAATTGATGCCAGCCAATCATGGTTTGATTAGGTGATGTGCACTTAATATATGGGAGAGATTTGGACACCAAAGCAGTTGTTTTTATGTATCTTTCCACAACTAACGTTAGGACATGGGTTTATATACGTTATTCAATTTAAAAATAAATATAAAATATAAATATATATTTAATATGATTATATTTAATATTTTTATATATTTAAAAAAACGTACTTTTATAATTATTTTTAAATATGAGTAAGATATAGAGATATTTGATTTTATTCAAACACTTAAAGAATCAATTTATCTTAAACTTTTGATCATTTTAAATATCTTTCAACACGATATAATAAGATACATATATTAAATATGAGTACTTAAAAAAAATAAAAATTTCAGGTCACGTACGCATTGGTACTGGCTACTGCATACAATAAGCACAATGCAAGGCCTAGAGCTAGAATACATTGACAGCCATTTCAATGGAATTTTCAGTCCAGAGTTCTTCTTATAAACAGGGTGTTTTCAGATGGGCATTATCTGCCTAATTTACAGGCATTGTAATGTTTTTGTTCCCATTATTTCATCTCCTCTTGATATTATATCTATCTATTTGCTGCGGGTTCATTCAGATGGAAAGGAATCACAGTACAGGAGAAGTTGAAACTCATTTAAAGTTCCCATATTTTTAGTACCATTATGAAATCAGACAAGGACACCACCCAAATATATAACCGAGAAAATGAAAATAACAACACTGATATTCTAATATATTATTTTCTGATACTCAAACCATAACATTTAAATTATAGTTGTAGACATATTTTTAGATAAATTATTTTTATTGTAATTATAAATATAATAAATATTATCATTATACATATAGGAAAAAAAAAAACATAAACCAATTACTTTTTGTAGCCACGCAATAGCACCTTTTCCTTTAGAACCTGCTCATTTATGATAATACAAGTGAAAACTGCAGAACACCATATCCAGAATGTTTTTTTTTTT
>JBBYHM010000003.1:7531192-7542769 GCA_038381775.1 Adansonia rubrostipa | reverse complement strand
GAGTTAACAAATAAGCCTGCTGGTTGAGTGTTGAAAAAAAAAAATCTAACAATTTGATTGCAAAATCTTCACTGATTTCCATGGTTTTGATGATGGTTCTAAACTTTGCACTTCTACAATTCTACATCATATAGAAAAAACAGAGTCCAACTGTGTCAACTGGCGGCAAATGCGATTCGTGTCCAATGTCTGTTTTGGCAGATAAAGACTAAGGAAAATAGTAAAAGATAGCAGCAAACTAAGAGATTGCAAGAATGGAGAATTATACAGGAATTAAGAGTCTATGCCTCTTTCACCCATGAGCTCTCTAAAACAAAGAGAACGAAATCTATGATCAAATTTATTGAATTGTTCGTTAAATATTACAACAAATCAGGGAGTTCTTATACATATGAAAGCGTTATAAGTTACAGCAATTTACACTTAAATAGCAATACCCAAAAAAAGCAATGAGTCTTTGCAGCTTTAAGATAACAAAATACACATTCTTTAGAGCAGTCACAAGAAAACATGGGAATAAGCCCTTTCGTCTTAAATTAGAAAAACTCACCCGGAAACTCAAGACAGGAAATTAATGTCCGAATCAGTGAGGCCATTTGCCTTGGGTGGAACTGACTCACTCACCTCTTGCACTTTCGAGGATTCCTCTTTGAATTTCAAAGGTGCATGGCCGTTCTGGACATTGTTCTGATTCTTTTTGTTTGCTGAACAGAATGTGGTGGCAATACTAGTGTCTTCTCTTTGACTGCCCAAACTGTGACGGTTTCTGTGATGATAAGCGCCTTTTACCTTCTCTCCCTGACTTGAACCAACTGTATCACTACAGCTCTTCCTCCGACCTAGCTTTGGAGACTTTGCACGAGTTGGTGGCATCTGGCATCCACACAAAGCAGCATATTAAAATTTAAGCAAACATGCGGTGAAGATGCTACTATTTATCAACATTCAATCAGAAGTTTATTGTTTCTGATATCTATTTAATAGTGAACTAGCTGTTTGAACAGGCTAAATGACAATAAAGATAATAATAATCTACACTATACCTTTTTCAGCTCAACTTTTGGTGGCGGTCCCTCGTGGTAGAAGCTTGGCATTGGGCTTGCCTTGAATGTCAAACTCTTTCTGAATTGCTTGATGGCAGCCTCCCTCTCTTCCTTGAAAAATTTCAAAGTTTTTATCAGGAGAAAAGCAAAGAGGAAATGGTAAGAATTACCAGTCTTGGGTTATTTTCAATTATAATCATCTGCCTCAGACAGTAAACTAGAAGTGACAGACAAGAGAGAGAGAGGTGTAGATAACATTCTGAGTGGTTGCACCTTAGTCCTGGCTTCACTTTGGGTTTTCTCAGCCTCCAGAGCTTGGTGCTTCTCTTCTAGTTTCGAATAGAACTGCAAGAAAACAATAGAGTGAGACAAGGACTTGTGTTTCAGATTTTGCAGATGCATATAGCATGTTGCAGTCAAGACCTAAGTTATTCACACTCGGGTGAGAGTGTCGGATATAAGTATACGTCCAATACGGGTATGTTTAACTTTTTCTAAGTTTTACCATGTACTTGGAAGGTCCTAGGAGGGTCATATCCCCCCGAATATGTATCAGACACAAGAATTTCAAGAAAAATGAAGGGTTAGAGCAACATAGGTCAAGGCAATACCTCCTTTCTCTTCTCTGCACGTTCAGAACATCTAAATGTCGGAGCTGATGCAACTGTTGACTTGGGCTTAGCAGTCTGGGAAGACACCAAAGTGCTTCGTACAGTCAAGGGATAAAATCAGTGATTTGTGGACAAGGAGATGATCCTCATGCTTTACCATGGGCATACAGTCTCCATGTCCAATCTAAATGCATTTTTACAATTTTACAACAATAAATATTTGCATTTAACTATTGGTTAATGCTCATAATTTGACATGTTTTTCCGTAAATTGAGCAAATTTTCTAAACAGAATAACACCCGATATATAAGAAAGTATATTAATTCGAACAAAAGAGCAGCTTGTCAAAGATGTACAACAAGAAGCAAGCATAGAAAAAGCACTACCGAACTTAAAATCCAGGTAGAAAGAGGATACATAGAAGTAACAGAACAAGATTCATCATCATCTGGATGCTTCTTGTTATTAGGCTGGAGAGGCTTCCTCGAAACCAATTGCGGCTGCTGACAAACATCTAGAGACTTCACGAGCAGCTATAAGAGATCAAAAACAATGAAAAGAAATTTCTAATCCTGCAGTTGATCAATCTATGATACACTGCTGAATACATATTATTCCCTATTGGAGTCAACATTTCCATTTTGGAATTTATACTTCAAAAGAAAATGTACAAGCCATGAATTGTGGCACAATGTGATTCCTTAAGGTTTCCTTTAGGAGCATTTACCCAAAAAATGATGTGAAAATAAATAAAAGTTACAAAGGAAGAAAAGCTTGCTGTTAATTATCAATTAATATGGTTGTCATCAATTTATACAGCATCTAACACATATAAAACTTGATCAAGGCCTGCGCCTCATATGGTAGCATTTGCTTAAGTACAATTTAGTCAATAATAAAGTAAAACAGCCAACCGAGAAACCTTGACAAGGAAGGTTACCTGATTCTGTTTTCTTGTGCCAGGATGAAGGGCACCATTCATATTAGAAGATTTGTTCACACCAGTTCCATCATCGGGTTCGGCCACAGCAGGACGAGTTCCACATGAAGCACGCTTTTCAGTTGCGAGGGCAAATGGCTGTGGAACAGTGTGCTTCGTTCGAACATTTGCTGCAGCAAGTTTTGATACATGCTTCGATACTCTCGACTTATTGTTCTTTGTTTTGGCTGTTTCTTGTTTGAACCCATCCTCGGGCAGGCCAGCTTTGAGATTGGAGCTTAAAATGCTTTGCTCTTCCTTATTGTTCTCGATATGACTTGGTTCGGATTTCACAACTGAATTTTCAGTAGTGCATTCCTTCACCTCATATTCTTTTGCTTCAGTGCCTTCTTCCATAGCTTGGAGCTCAGGAACCCCATTCACATATGATTGCGTGGCATCATGATGACCAGCAAATGTTTCATCGTTTGAATCTTGTGAAACACCATTTGAGTAAACTATTACACAATCTGATTCCTTGTCCATGCAGATATCTGTAACTTCCACTCCCATTGAACTGCATGTATCAATTGCAACATCCATATTGCCATCAGTAACTTCATTCTGATGCTAATTTAAATAAAACCGTCGACAAGTTATTACCATTAGATTGATAGAAATCGTGCTATTTCAGAGCAATCAATCAATAATATTTAGATGCAGCGGGCAGGAGAATGTACTTCTAGAAAGATTTATCTCGATCCTTCCAATGAAAAACAGAACAGAAGGAATAGTGTAGATTCTATTGAACCCAAATACACCAGCTATAACATAATTTCTTCAATTGCAATTCAAAAGGCACATAAAGAGAACATCAGATATTATATCAAGAGAAAAGACAAAACTTTGCTTTTTAGAGAAAGATGTCATGACACTATCTCTCTTCCTCAGCACTAATTAAGCCCTGCACTTTGACAGGACTTTTTCAGCTACGCGCATTTATCCAATCCGAAGCATGCTTCATACCTATGTTATCTGTAGGTATGTGTGTGAAAGTTTTTCCGTATATTTTGAGAATCGTACTCCCATACTCATGTTCGATTATGCATAGTACACAAGTTTTGGACATGGATAGGGAAAACAAATTGTCCAGGCAACGTAGCTCCATACAACCAATGGCTTTTCCTTTCCCACAAACTAAGCTCAATTACAGCAGTCGTGAAACTAATCAATAAAAAGGAATTAAAGAAATATTTTGGTGAAAGATGAAAATGAATAAACGATGAAGTGCTTACAATTAACAAGGATACTCATATTAAGAAAAAAAATGCTTGACAAATTGACATAGAAAATCCATTTAAAGAGAAAAAAAAAAGCTTGGCCAGCATGGAAAGGTATCTTTGATTTCTTTAAGAAAAGGATGCCAAAAAAAAAAAACAGAATCATTTGCATCTTAAAACATGGAATTACCAAAAACGTAAAAGGAAGCATAATTATTAATTAAGAATAGGAGTGGAATATAAGTCAGAGAAATGGCGTGCTAAGTCCATTATTATCATCAGAGTCCAATTAACCAACTCGATCATAAACCAAAAAAAAAAAAGGAAGGCAACATTCATAGGTCAAAAGCCATACCAAAAAATTAAATAAAGAAATAAAACGAGGGCAAAAGAATAGAGAATTTGGTTTTTGAACAGGCAAAAGAATATTCCTATCAAGGGAAATTAAAATATTTACATATTGATTCCAAAATCAACACTATTCATCTCAAAAATGATAACATCTACTTAAAACACAGATGTGCACTTCAAGACCTTACAATCTGATTCAACACTCGAAAAAAGACGACAAAAATATGATAATAATACCAGCAATGGCTATTGGCCGTCCATTTGGTTCCTGGAAAATCAAGAGATAAAAAAAAAAGGGAATCTGATATGCTATGCATCAACAAATCTGGATTTCTGTGAATAATCCAAATTTTCAACTCAACTAAACTGGCATTAAAATTCAACTGTTTTCACATCACGGCAATTCAAATTCAAATCTAACACCAACCCAACAGTTGTTATCCATCAAAGCCAATCAAAAATGAAAAAGAAAAACCTGGATTTTGTAAAACAAAAACGAAACTACAAGGTACAAATTCTAACACCCCCAAAGAAATTCAAAACAAAATGAAAACAAAGACACCCAATTTCAAAAAGCAAGAAAAGAAGTGAAATCTAAATTCAGATCAAACGAAGCAACCCCAAAAAAAGAAAGAAAAAAAAATATCTTGTATTGCAAAGAGTGACATTCAAAGACAAAGATATCAACTTCAAAAGCTCACATTTTTCACGAGCATGCGATCCAAGAAGAAGAAGAAGAAGAGATCACAAGTATTAAAGAGTGGCAAAGGGGGGGGGGGGCTCTGAGTGTCAAATGTGGTAAATTACTTACGTTTTTCTGGTCGGATCTAATGAACAAACTGAAAGCTCTTTGCTTCGCCTTGTGGAGCTCTGCCTTCTGTCTTTATGCGTTCCCTTTTGTATCTGTTTGAGAATGTTTCAGTCACTTTTTTTTTTTTTTAAATATATATATTTGTAACCTGGTTCGTCGGTGTTGACGGTGTTACTTAACGCTGTTATCTGAGCGTGAGTTCGATAGAGGAATAATGGAATGCATATCTTTCCACAAACATAGTTCCCAAAATTTTGGCTTTTCGTTTGGCTGCCTTATTTTGTTTTTCTTTGTATTCTCCTAATTTACAATTCAAAAAAAAAAAAAAAAACCGATGCAGACCGGAAAATTATATACAGAAATGAAAATATAATATAAATATAAATATATAAATAATAAAATTATATAAAATTATATATTTAAATATAATTAATATGATTAATATGATTAATATGATACGTTTAATATGTATACTATATTCGTATTTAAAATTTTAATAATTTTTAATAGTATAAATTTAAAAAATGTTACAAATTTTAAATTTACTAAATGTTAACTTTTAATATAAATTAACTTAAGCTTCGAGTTTAAACAATTATTTAATTTTAAAACTTGTAAAAAAAAAAATTAACTACTTAAGCATCCAATTAAAAAAGTCAAATTATAGCTGCGGTTTCTGTAAATTATCATCCAATTTAAGAACTTTTATTAAAGCATGTGATTGCTAAACACTACAAGCCTTTCACTATCCATTGCAAATGGTCTTACTTGTGAGAACAAAGAAATAAAAGAGTCATTTTATATATTGATTCATAGTAATGTTGAAATTTGGTCATTGTATGTCAAAGTATTTATAGATTGAATTGAATTGACTCACTTATAGTTGACGACTCTAAATTTTAAGTTCGATCCAAGCTTAAGTCGTTCAAGCTCATCAATTTATATGATAATTATTTAAAAATAATTAAATTGTTAAAAAATGTTTTTATATTAAAAATTTATTAAATTTTTTTGTTAATTAAATAATATTTCGGATCGAGCTAAATTTAAGCTTAAAAATTTTGTCAATTTTTTTTAAAAAAATAATCACTTGCACTAATGAAGTGTTTAATTTATAAAATTTTATTATTTTTATTAAAAAAATTAATGATATTGAAAGTATAATCATAAATTTTAATAAAATTAAAATATAATGACGAAATATTAAATTATAATATAGTGACAAATATAACCTTATTCTCGTTAATATTTAATTACAATAAAAAATTTATTTTGATAAATAAAGATTTTCGGGTTATAGTATGTGTAAAGTCTTTCATTTCATACTAAAAAAAAAAAAAATCTTTAATTTCTTTAATTTGGAGACTTATAGCAAAAAGAGATTGAGAAACATAAATGTAAACATGAATTTGAGATTTAATCAAATCTAATTTTAATTAGATGTGGACTATTGAGCAATTAATTTTTTAAGGCTCAAATCTAATTAAAGTTCCATAGTTTTAGAAAAAAAAACAATGATAAACTTTAATCATTTCAATGTCTGCTTCCTTTGGCTCTCACATTGCTTGCCTAAGTATCTGTTTTGTTTGTAAAATATTTTACTCAAAATTGAAATTCAGGGTTAACTTTTCTAAAATTTACATTCTAGTGAGTCCAAAGACCAACATAACTTAATTTTTCTTAGATCTTTCAATTAGTATACGAGTTTTGTATTCGTGTATCTTTTGTATTATAATCGTATATAATGTATTTTATATTTATATAAATTTTGATAAATTAATAATTCATATTAAAATTTGAATAATTTATATATTCGTATCATGTTCATATTTTTTTATATTATGTTATGTTTTAATTATTTTTTACTACATTTTATTTATATTGTGTAATTATATGATGCCGAATATTGATGGGTCTAATTGTTCAAATTAGGTTAATAATTTCAAAAAAAAAAAGTCAATTTTGTTTTACAATTTCAAATTTTGTTATCATGTTATGTTTGAAACATTAATTGCAAGTAAAAAGGATGTTTGATTATTATATTTAACCATGCACAAAAAAGGGAAATGATGAACTTTTGGTGTGATTAAGCTCCCGTTTTTCTTGCAAGTAGAACTGTTTTTGAGTCGAGTTATTTTTAAAGTATATTTTATTATTTGAAATAATATTAATATTTATAATTAAATTTAAATAAAAATAATTATTTAAATAATAATTTAGGTCAAATCATCTAAGTTACAAAATTTTTTTACTTAAGTCGATTCAATACAAATTGAACCTATCAAGTCAAATATGATATCTGATCTATAAGCATGTCTATTTATAAGTCACGTTGTAACACTGTCAATCTTAAATTATCTTAAAATATTTTTATAAATTATAATATTTTAAAATAATTTTGGCAAATTAATTAGTTGGTAAGTTTAGTTGCCATAAACACAATGGAGTTGTCAGATTTGTACAAAAGATGTTCATATCTTAACCAAAAAAGTTATGAAAGAGAAGATGCTTTAAAATAATTGCTGAGGTCCCGCCTTTGATAATTCTTGCTTAACCCTTTTGATAAAGGCCTAACACCCTCTAATTAAATTGATACCCACTGCTTTTAATTTAAGCCTACATTTCCCCATTTTGACCCATACCCTACAAGTTTGGTGAAGTAGGGGCTCTTTGCTTGATTGGGCACCAAAAATTGTCCCATTTCTCTGCTAATTTCAACCCCAAATGTATCTCTCTTTCCTAGCATGAATGTTTACTCATTTCTCGTCCAACTAAAAAAAGAAACTAGTTTATTAGATTTTTTTTTTTTATAAAATTTTTGCAGTCAATTTGGACACAAGTTCATATGTTTTATAAGAACTTGTTTTGGCTTGATTTGTTCATATTCACAAGTATGCTGTTCAATCACATGCAAACATTTGTAACTAAGATTCAAATATGCTGCTAAAAATGAGACTAAACTATGCATTTTAAATATATCACAAACGGATTCATAAAATTAAGAAATTTTTGACTAGATTTAAAGTTTGAATTTTAACATATAAGAATCCATAAGCTGTAGTCTTTACTATAAAAAAATAAAATAAAAGCTTCGCACTTGATATATCCCATGTTTTAAGAATCTATTTATTTGTTTGATTGATATTGAGAATAGAAAACTTTACTTACATTAAAAGTTACATGCAACTTGATACTTAAAAAGCATACCCTAATTAAATTATTTTTTTTGGGGGGGGGGGGATAGGAAATTGGAATTTCAAATTTGAATTGATTGTGAACAAACTTTTGGGTGTGGAAACATTGTTTCCATGAAGCTGGTAGGCTGAAAGCTCTTTTGTTTGTTGCATGCAATATTTGACCTCTAGAGACTCAAGGTATGTTGTTGTGGTTGATGAAGATTAGTGGGGGGGGGGGGGGAAGGGGAGAATTCTTTGCAATTTCCTTGTATATGATTATGTCTCCGACATTCTTTCTATTGAGGCTACCAAGTCATTCATATGTAGCAACAGCTTCCATTTTTGCTTTCATTGGGAAGCTTTCTCCATATGCACCAAACCAGAATCATGTATGACAATTTTCATCCTCTGCTTAATTAAAATTATTAGTTATCATCGAAACTTTCTTTTTACAAAAAATGTTGCAATTTGGAAATAGGAGAAGATATTCAGATTGCAAATGTTAAAATTCAAATATCATACTTATTGGATGCCACCATTTAAGGATGATTATATAAAACAATTGAATTAAACTCTAAATTCAAAAGAATTTTGATACTATTTCATTTTGATCTATTAATAACATGTACTCTTTTTTTTTCCCCTTAAAATCAAATCAAGCAATGGATCATAACAAAAATGCCCATCTAATTAGTATTTTACAGAGAAAAAATATAAAATTCAAATATAAAACGCTTGAATATTTACCTTGATTGTTGATATATAGTTCATGAAGAATTGTTTTTTTATTGAAAACTAATTAGTCATTGAACGTTAAGTTTTACAAATTTTAAAAATACATTTTATGCTGCTCTTTATTATTTATTTTTATTGAAGCACCTATATTAGATACATATCCGATAAATATAAAATATAATAATTCGATCTTTTAAATACATAAAAAATTTTAAAATAATAAACCTATATGTATCAAATATATATTTAAATATGATATTCCTCCCGAATTTGTGTAACATAAGATTTATTAATGTACCATCCATTAGAGTAGGTTAAGTTAAATATTAAGAGGAGAAACTAGGGGCAATTATAGATAATTAAAGATTATGGGAGCAGATATGGAAGACAAGGTGAGCCCAAGGGTGAGTATTGGTGAGCTGTGAAACTATGACTTTAGGTGTGGAGAGATAGTGCAGATGGAGAGAAGTGAGTGGAGTAAAAGGAAGGCTGCCATTTAATTTAAGGCATAAAAATAGAGCAATGATAAAGCGGGAGCCATATATATTATATATATAATGTACATGAATACAAAGACAGAGTATAGACTATATTAAAATTTATGTCATACAAATTATTTACGTATCAAAATTTATATAAAATATAAAATATTTTAAATATAATTATGATATTATAAAATATAAACATAACATATATAAATATATATATATATATACACGAATTGCTAAGCAAAATATATATATTATACATCCCTTGATCACGGCTTGTAATCTTCAATTTCAAGTCAATGATTGATCATCTTCAAAGGTCCCACATCCTAGATTGTACAAGCCAACGTCTATGATTGAGGGCCTCTTATCATCATCCACTCTTTTACCCTAAAACTATTAGTCAATTTGTAAGTGGCAAGTGATCAACTTAAGTTTGAATAGATTAATCTTTTGATTTGTTCAAGTTAAATTAAATTTAGATCATTGATCCTTCTTTTTAATTAAATCCTATTAATTTTAAAGGGAGTTGTTAATACTAGTTGGATTTTATAAATACTTCCTCTAACATTCATATAAAACTTTACATCCCATCCTTTAAAAAATCATTTTCATCTTTTTTTCCCTTTTATTTCGTAGTTCATATGTGTTTAAAAAGAACTCAAGGTGTAATATTATTCTTATTTGACAAAGCATTGTATCTTAGATATAATAATTCCAAAGAGATTATTTCACCGTAGTTGAAAAATTATTATCTTACAAAATATATTCTGAAAATGCCTTTCTTTATAATCCTTTTCATTTTTTCTTTTTTCTACTCGATTATTGTTCTTACTTGATTGTATAAGTCAAACTCCCATTATGCAAAACAACCTAACTATCAATTTCCTCTTTCTATCTCAAAACAAGTTTTCTACTTAGTTTCTTAATCTCTCATCACTTTTCTTCTATATCTCATTTGTTTTTCTTCTTCCCAGGTCTTTGAAATAAAAGCTAAACAGTCTAATGGGATTTTGGTCCATTTTCAATCGAAAATAGAAACAAACCAATGCAAAACCTTGTAAAAAAAAACTTTCATTCATAAACAATTCAAAGAACTCGAAGAAGTTTTCAAAAAGTTAGACACCAATAGCCCAAAAAAAAAAAAAATCCCAATCATCAGAACTCATTTCCATAATGGGTTGCATTTCCTATATTTATTTTATAATTTGTTTTAAGACTTGACCCTTTAATTAAAAAAATGGAATGAAGAAAATGAAGTAATATCAGAAGAAAATGAAAGAACAGATATGGAAGTCGAACGTAAAAATTAAGAGTCAACATCAGTGGGATAATGATAACGAAATCACAACAAAAGATGATCAAATTGTAAATTTTAGGTGACACTTTCAATCCACATCAAATTACAAGGTAAAATTATATTTATTTTATCCTTCCATTTTTTTTTTTTTTGTTTTCCTTCAACTATGTAGTTACCATTGTATGGAGAAATAATCTTATTTTTCTAATCTTTTTATTCACGATGAAATTCTATTTCTAATCATGAATGACATCTAGTAAAGTTAACTAATTATGATCATGTTTTAAGTGAAATCCTTACAAATAAAATGCTTTATTCTAGGTTTTTTTTCCCTTTCCATTTATAAAACTAGTTGTAATTTCACATTTGAATTATTTGAAACTTTTTTTTAGCACTTGAGGATTTGATTTAATTGGTTGGTGCATGTCCCCTTTACTACATGAGCAGAGTTCGAACATTTTCTTCTCAAATCTTAAATTTCGACAAAAATAAATATTATTTGAGCTTTTAATCGTTTATAATATGAGGGTATATACTTAGCCATTTTAATTAGAACGGTATTGTGATAAATCTAAGGTAAAGATTTCATATTTTTTTATTTGGTTGAATGAATATATAGAGGTAAAAAGAAAACAACATCACCACCTCATCATTTTTCAAAAGTAATTATAATTAAAATTCAGGTTTAATTCAATTGATTGACATGATCATTCTTAAAAAGTGATATTTAATAATATTTACAATCTCTTTTGCTATTCTCAAATTATTACCTTTTTTTATACAAGAAAATATAAAATGTTTAATTTATCAACTCGATAAAAGATTATATAGATAGCTCGCTAGCAATGAAATTCATCAACTT
>JBBYHM010000003.1:7507276-7519643 GCA_038381775.1 Adansonia rubrostipa | reverse complement strand
AATCGTAGGTGTGCTTGAAAGATACACGTTACTTCATATTTATTATTATTATTATTATTATTATTATTATTATTATTTCAACCCTTCAAAAAAGATATATATTTCAAGTAAAAGTTGGAATTTTCTGAAAATAAAATTAGTTTATGAAATTTGACTTCATCCACATGGCATAACCATGACCTGAAAGTCAACCTAAAATAATATTAGACTATCTGTTTTGTCTATTGGTTTTACCAAAGAATTGAAGACCAAGGATTTCTTTACATGCACACGAAACTTCTTTGATACTACCATTTTCCATTAAAAAAATTAATATATATATATATATATATATATAACATCTTTATAGAGTTCATTTTTTTAAATATCGGCAATAAAATTTTTTAATTTTATAAATGGATAAAAGTCTATCGCAAGTTTAATTTCTTTTTTAAAATATTTTTTAATATACATCATATACTAATTTACGAAATTTAAAAATTTTACTAACAATGTATTTATATCGGTATTTTGCTCTCAATGTTGATAATAAAGGAAAATCCAATCAAACCAAATACAATTCAAACCATATATATATTTTAAAGAATATTAGAAAGAATTCTAAATTAAATTGTATATCAAGAGTGCAAAATATCAAGTTTAGGTTGTTTTTTCTTTCAAGGATATGAAAGTAAGAAAATGTCAATCTTAGTACTTAATTAGTATATTAATTTTCCTCAAATCTTTAATAGTATATACTTATTTTTATGATCTTTGACGGTCTATATGTTACATTGTTAATCAAAACAGCAAGTGCAACTTCTTTTTATAAATGATTTGTTTGATCTTTATTGTCTTCAAGAAACAAAGAATTGTAAAACATTCATAGATAGAAATAATCTCAAAGCATAATCTATGGTTAATATATATTTATATTTATTACTTTCATCAAAGATCAAAATTTCGTAATTAAAATTAGGAGTTTAAAATTCTATCAACATATTTAAAAAATTTGCATTTATTATTTACGAATTTACAAAAATTCATCATTCATCCTTCCTTCAAATAAAAAATAAAACAACTAATAAAATTATTAACATTAGCGTTACTTATTAGTCAATATGGCCTAATAGTAATACATAAACATAAATTGATATTCGATTGCAATACTTATATATATATATATATATATATATATATATATGTTATCTCTAATTATCCTGTAGACGTCGACATCTTTTATAAAAGGAAAATTGCAAAATATATAGTAGGATTATAAACCATTTTCACACAAAATATTTAATTTTTTTGGGTACAAAGAAAAAAATAATCTGGGGATAATCAAATATGAGAAGATTATAAATATTGAGATTTAAATCTCAAATGTGCTAAATTCACCTCTTAGTAATGTTTGGTGTAATTTTTAAGATCACATTAATGATTTAATTACCATGGTACTAATATTACCAAGGCGATTTGATTACTAGATATTAAATTATAATGTTTGGTATAATAGCATAGATAATTGGTAATATTAAATTACTGTATTTAATATTGCATAAAAAATAAAATTATTGAATATGTAATACCCAAAATAACCTTATTCTTAATGAAAAGATTATTAAATAAAAGAAACAATAATAAGTTTTATTAAACGAAAAATTTATAATATAAAAGTTTATTATTCTATAAAGAATTATAAGTTATGAACTAGCACTTATAAATATAATTTAAAATTATTAACATATTTATATCTAATGATCACATAAATTGTTTTTGTCTAAGATGATTAAAAAGTAAAGATTTGTTTTTGTAAAAATAAATATTTATACGCATCACTTAAGAGGGTAAATTTGTCTTTAAAAAAATTGAAGATCACTTTATCTCGGTAATAAAACTTTTTCACCCTTTTGGATGAGATTAAGATCATTCCAAAATAAGGTGATCTAATAATTTTCGATCATCTAAGATCACTATCACCTAGAATTTCTAAGTTACCACCAAACATGGTAATTTAATCATAGTGAATAAATTACCTTTAATTTTGAAAGATCACCCTAAACTAAACGCCGTATTAAAAATAATTATACATATGAATCAATTAAATTAAATTCGAATTTACAAAAAGGTGTAATTTGATTCTATACAGCTCATTCTGGTTGCCATAAAAATGCATTTGTCTTTTGTTTTGACTTAGCCATAGTCAAAAGTAAGCTGCCCACCAAATCCGGCATCCAGTTTCAATCCAAACTCAACCTTGTCTAATTCTTCAATCTCAACACGCAATTTTAATCTTAATCTAAACTAATAGCTACCCTCTTAGTCAGATTCCACTAGGATTCCAGTTGGAGGATCTTTGAAGGAAGCCTATAAAGCCATTAATAATTAATTTATAATATCTTTAATTTATCAGTTTTCTTCCACTTTCTTGGCAAACAAACAGAAGTTTTGGGTCATTGAACAAGAACATAGAGCATTGTCCAAGAAAACCCTTTTTTTTTTTTTTTTGTAGAAAGAAAATTTTTATTGCTTTCTTAGTCCTTGAAGATGTACAACTTTTCTTTACATGAAACAAGAAAATTAAAAAAAAAAAAAACAAATTAAATCCAAATAAAATTGAAAGAAAAGAAGCTTCGTTTCATCAATGGCAAATGAAACCATAGCTTCAAAAAAGGAGGAAAAAAAAAAGAGAAAGTCATATCTTCAGCTCCAAACTTCCGACTTCCGAGCTTCATTTCTGATCAATGGCAACACCAAATTGAACCATGAGACGTGGATAAGCATGGAGACGAGGTAAAGTACGAGCAGCAAAATGCATTTCGTTCAATGGACAGCCTGGTCCGCCATTACCAGGAACGTTGGTGCAGGAGGAGCCCTCTGACGGAGGGACAGTACCCTTTTGAAGGGACTGTAAATCCAGCCCTTCATTCGCCAACTTAGTTTCTTCATGCAAGAGCCTGCCAGCACTAATTGCATGGACCTGTAAAAGAAGAAAAGCTACCAAAGCAATGTTGAGAAGCCCCATGAGTTTTTTTTTTTTTTTTTGGGGGGGTGGCGGTATATAACAGAATATAAAACTATGAAGGATTTCGTGGAAGAGTGGGTGGGTTTTATAGGAGTTGCATACGTATAGTTGTTAAACATATTCGTATATTTTATTAAGTCATAATTGTATTTAATATATTTTTTTATTTATATAACTTTTACCATGTTAATCTTTTGTTAATTAAAAGTATTTATATATTTTATGTTTTGTTTATGTTATTTTTTTAAAATTATATTTTAATTTTTTTATATCATATAATCGTATCGTGTCTAATATTATTTTTTTTAAATTTATTTGTTGAAAGGTTTTGACTGTTGAATTCTTAGCTTATTTTCTTGTAAAAGTTTCAAAATTTTGAATGGGTTTGTAATTAAGAAAAGAAGAGGGATGGAGGCTGTTTGGACTTGAATACCATTATACCAAGTTTTTTATTTTCTTACATTCTTATCTCATTTTTAATGGGATTAAGGCATTGATAATGCCTTTAAAAAGGGTTATTTTTCTATTTTTTATTATCCCTTTTTCAATTTATTTTTAAGTTATATATGTTTTTTATTTCAATAAAAAAAAACAAAAATAAACTAAATCTATTAAAAGTGATTTCATGAATCATCCAAGATTTAAAATATCATATTAAAGATGAAATCGATCAGATCTCTAATTTGAAAGTGTTTTTTTAATATAAAATAAATATTAAATATAGTTGATAATTAAAAAAATATATATGAAATTTACTTAATTGTCTGATTTTTTAATATAAAATTAAAAAGTGAAAGGTTCAATTACCTTAAATTATAAATGAAATTTAAAATATATATAATTTGATTTTTTAATTTATTTTTTATTGATTTTTAACAACTTTACCTTTCACTTTATTCTTATATACTTACAAGATAGATCATCGATTCTCGATTGAATGAATCTGCCCAATTGATCCGGTCCAGGTTTTTACTTAATGGAATCAATCTGGATTAGCTTTTCTTGTTCTTGCTATAGGAAGTTTCATAGTTTACTGCACCTGCTTTGAAGTTGGACACTCTGAACGTTTGCAGTGAAAACTAGGAGCTAATTAAGTCGTCTGAATCATCCCACTTTAAGATTTAACATTGTTCTAAAGCGTGGTTAAGAAAATATTAAAAACCGTGCTATCATCCAAGCTACTTCTACGAAATACTTTCGGATTTAACTTTTTTTTTTCCGCAATTAATCCAACAAACTTTCATTTGTGTAAGAAAGAAAACAAAAATCCAGCGTTAACCAGAAAAAAAAATTAAAAAAAAAAAAGCTGAAGAGAAATAAGAACAAAGACTGATTTCTAATAGAACTAAAAATGCTTGATTCAAGGAAGGCAGCAGCAGTAACACTCTTTACAACATGTTTTCCTTATGATAAAGATTACAAGCTCACTCCAAATCTAAGACCCCATCAAATTTTCCTTAAATACATAATTATTACATTATATTGAGTAACTATCAAATTTGTGGGTGAACTGAACTCCTTCATTGGTTACCTTTCTCAATGCCCGTTGGAAGGTCTGAATACTGTATAGCCATTGATGCCACATGCTAGATTAGAATACTCTGGGCTGTAGTACGGGTAACTGTCACCATCTGCATTCCAAAAGCTGAGTAAATACCGATCGGGAGATGCCATCTGCCACTGGTTTGGGACCAATCCGTCGATTTGTTGTCCATTAGCATAAGGCAGTGGGCTAGCTTGCAGAATAAATTCCCTCGGTGCATCGAAATGGTTGCCTGAGGAACTACTGTAACCTTGTTGGAACCCGTCATCATGGTAACTCCGGGCTCTTTCAAACCTGCACGAGCCACTCGAGGATCCCATCTCACTTGACATGCCCAAACTGGATGGAAAAGAAAAATGCCGATTTAATAAATGTGACCCATTGCCAAGAGCATGGAAGCCAGTTCCTGCCCTAGCTGCCTTCCCGACAGTGTGTTCCTCATCAAGCAACTCATTGATGATATCGAGGTGCGGAAACTCATCTGCCAAAACACCTTGGGTCTGACGTCCGGATGCGCAGGCTGGAAACTCGGTAGAGAAGTGTTCCTGGGATTTGCACAAGTCAAGATTTTGGATCTCACTAAGCAATGAATAAGGATCAGAGTGCTTGCTTCTACTGCCATCCCTTTGCGAACTCTCCAGCCAGCAGGGAGCATTCCGAAAGGCATCCCTAGTTACAACGCCTAATGGAAGGCCTGATTGGACAGAATTTGGTTCCATCCTCTCAGAGCCCTGGGGTATAAAAACTGGTGCAGAAACCAAGGCATCTGGTTGCGAGTACAGTGGCAATGGATTGACTCCTGAGCTAGGGGAGTTAGGATGAGTAAAACCAGCTGAACTAGACACAACATGGTTACCCATTATGGCATTTCTGTAAGATTGAGGAACGTAACTAGCAGTTGGTGATGGGTCAGGACCTAAACGGCCGGCTGCACTAACTGATCGAGCGAGGAAAGGAGTTGTTTGAACCATAGAAACAACAGCAGCAGTTGGCCTAGTACCTGGAATTAGAGGAGCACTGGAGGGCCTTGACATCGCTGGTACTTGAGGGGTCATAGGTTTTTCAGTTGGTTTTGGAGTTGCAGCCTTCTGAGTCTCAGATTTTAATATACCAGTTACTTGGAATGATGTAATTGAAGATGTAGGTTGATCATTCTGTTGCGGGACGTTCGACAATGTCTTCCTAATCAGTATAGAATCTACACTGCCACCACTCCTGTACTCTGACCTAAACTGAGCAGGTGGCAGATTTCTAGGAGGGCTACTCAGAGAGGACGGTATAGCAGCTGTCTTCTCTTTAGGTCTTTCCAAATCAACTGGATCTTGGGTGCTTGGTTTCTTTCGCATTGAAACAACTTCTTCCTATTACATTGAATAGATAAATGTCAATCAAATAGCTCATCAAAGCTGCAAAAGCAGTACAACTCTAAAGTAGCAAAAGAGTTTAGAGCTTATGAGGGAACATAGATATATAAATACACCACCTTCCTAACAGCATCCTGCTCGGCACACCTTGTCTGATCTGACAAGAAGGAAACAGCAGCCTCGGACTCAGATTCAACAACCTTACTACTTCCAGAAACATCATTTTGGT
The DNA here is from genome assembly GCA_038381775.1 of Adansonia rubrostipa. Classification (NCBI taxonomy): domain Eukaryota; kingdom Viridiplantae; phylum Streptophyta; class Magnoliopsida; order Malvales; family Malvaceae; genus Adansonia; species Adansonia rubrostipa. Next base: position 7,513,503 of record JBBYHM010000003.1, on the reverse strand, counting down.
TTCCAGCATCTATTGCAGGACAAGAAGGCCGATTATCAGATTCTGTAATCCAAATATTGCCATCGCTTGATGTTTTACTTCGCTGGTTCTTTCCTCTACAAATTTGAAGAGCCAGATGAGATAAATATCTTGTTTTATCATCCAGAAGCATGAAAAGAAACCTAATACTTTACCGGCTCAGTGATTTTTTATTGTGGTTGTTTGAAAATGAGTTCCCTTTACAGGGCCCATTCATTACCACTGATGGTACAGAGTCTGTTGAACATGTTGATGAACTATCATCCATTAGAGATGGGCTTCTTTTATCGGCAACTCCATTTTGTACACATGACAGTCCACTTATTCCACTGCTACTGGCTTCTGTGGGGGGCTGAATTTCTGATGTATCTGTATCCCAATTAACAGGACTAGCATCTCTGTCTTCTGAATCGGGCTGAAGAACTTCAGCGGCACCATCAACTGAGTCAGAAACATCAGAAACATCACCCAGAACATCGGCTTTTTCAGGCACTGGCTGCTCCTCCACCAGCATAGAGGCTTCATTTTCATCATCGGGTTGGTCTTCTTGGTGCTTCTCCTGTGCTGCCACAATAGCCTTTTCCTCCCTCCCCTTATCTTTGCTTTTCCGATTGTTCCGCTTTTGCTTAGCCTGCAGTATGTAAGCATGGGAAATACATCGCATTCAGAATGGGAAGAAAAAACTTCACAAATATATTCCCCACCCTCTTAATTTTTTTCAAAATGAAAGTGAAATATATATAAATATATATATATATATATAGATACACTTCAAATTGCTTCCAAAAGTATCGAGGGATCTTTGTAATAGTCACCATAAAAAATAAATTTGGAATTGGAATATGGAAAACCATCTTTTTGTTTCATTTTTTTTTTTTTCGGGTGGTCCGACGAGCGTCTTTATTCTGGATATCTGCTAAGATTCAACCATGCCAAAAACAAGGACTATACCTGTTTTTTCTTTGATTTTTTCTCCTTTACAGATGCTCCTCGTTTAGCCTTCAGCTCGCTCTCAGCCAGCCAAGCAGCTTCTTCACGAATGAGTTCTTCTTGCCTTTTCAAAGCAACAGCTTCCTGATAGGCAACTTCAATCTTGTTGCTGTATGTAAGCAAAAAATTAAGGCATCGATGCGTACAAATAAGTATCACTACTCACTATCATCTCGTACCACTTTTATCCATTAATATCCTATGGAGATTGCTGAATAGAAGTTTGAAACACTACGCGAAAATTAAGAATCCAATCTATCCATTAAGCTGACAAAAAGAAAGGTCATATAAAGGAGCACAAAATCATTAGTAACTGCATAACCACCAAAACTTTTGCACGTAAACCACCATCCAGAAATAACACAAATGCCCTATTTCTAGAAGAACTATTTTAGCTGGTATTTACTAAGATAATATATCACCGTTTCTCACTGAAAGCAAAGAAACTATTGTTCTGGTACATTCACCATCCTGGACAGTGTCAAGGTGACCAGACACATCATGCAGATATAAAGATGCCTTTTGTAACAGAATGCAAATCCAAAGTTCCAATGACAAAAAAAGTACGGTATTCATCTAGTAAGAAAACTATATGGCAAAGTAGATTTTAAAGCAAAAGCATATATCTATATATATATATATATATATATATATAAAAGTACTTAAAAGTTTCAAATTTCAGAAAACAAAATGTCCAGGAAAAATACAGGAGACAGAGATCCATTTAAGTTATATAGCGGCTTTCATAAAATATTTACCCCCCATTTGTTTTGTTAAAACTGTTGTCCCATAGAAAAATGTGAGGTACATTAAAAAATTTTCAAACTGTCCACTCTTTTTTTTCTTTCCCTCATGATTTCCATGAACCAAATGGAGCAACTTACGTCACTGTTAATGCTTATAACTTCCCTGGGTCCATTAATTGATAGGAGAAACAAGAAAATATTAGATACATGCACATGAATCATCATATTTATGCATGCATATATACATTTAGTGGCTGATCCCAATTTCAAGGAGACATATCAGTATTTCCGTAAGTAATGAGAAAAATAAATTACCCAATTATTAGTTGAATGCAAAATTAAAAATAAAAAATGGCACCTGAAAATATGAGAGAGAACAAATATTTCCACTGTCCTGCGACCCAATTCTGTAAGACGCCTTTCATCATGCTCAATTGAATCCTTGTTGAAATCCTCTCCAGAATTTCCATCCTATATAAAATGAAAAGTCTTGCTGAGCAAGGGAAAAGCTTTGTTTATTGCTGCTTTAGAAATCATAAATACTTATGTCAGGCCAGGGCTTGAATTATGTTTCCCAGAAAGCTCTGACTCTTCATTTTTCTTCAAATACCTGTGTCTGATGCATATCCAGACACGGTATACGGATATGATCCTCCAAATACATGGAAATCTTGGAAAACATTTAACATACCCAACTCTGAGTAGCATATAACTCAGACAAAAAGACAGAACTCATCTATTTGGAAGCGAAGTAAGAAAATCCAATACATACATTTTCATCAATCTAAAAAGGTTTTAAAATGGAAATTTACAAATTAATCTATACTCGCTTAAACCAATTTGATGTTCTTACTTATTATAACCTATCATCGATATTCAGAAACTTGCCTTTGTTCTGTTTTGAGGACCTTTCTCATCTTTCGGAGGCAGTGGTTCCAAAGCAGCCCTTTCTAGAAGTAGTAGCACATCATCCACTAATAGAAACATTTCTTTTTCCACGTGAACAATTGGTGCTGGCATATCTTCAGCATCCAATAATTTTGACTTTGCTTTCTTCCCGTTACTCTGGCCTTCTAGAGCCTTCAACCCACTGTAAAGTGAATCCATTACCAAAGTAGATGTCACTTCCTTCTCTATAAAAAAGTGCTTCACAACTACTTTCAAAACCACATCCATTTTCTCCCTGCCCATTCGGCGCCTGGCATTTTGGTCAATCCCCAACCAGAAAACGCAGAAGCTACAACAATTCCGAAAAATTAGTGAGAGAATGCAACAAAAAGATAAAAGTGATGACCCAACGAGAAACAAAATCACAAAACATATGCCATTTAAAACATGAAGAAGAGCACAAAAGAAGAATAACAAAGTCAAAAATAATTGAGGCCACCTTTGATACATGATGTTGAGGCAATAAGGAATTTGATGCAGTAAGAAAAAAGATGAAAAGTTAAGCAGGACATCAGGCAATGGTAATAGGAACCAAAGAAACCAATTCATAAGAAAACCCTCTAAAAGGAAAGCATTCAAACATAATCTATCTTTCAACGACAAATGCTGCATACAGTTAAAACTCGTATTCGGTATTCAAAATGAGTAATAAGTCATGAAAAGTAGAGAGTGCAAAATCATTTACCTTGACCACCTAGCTTTGTCCTCTATCAACTTCCCTAGCTTTTGTTGTCTCTCATCCAAAAAACGGCGACAAATTTGCTCTACATTTGTCAAATACACCCTAACAAGCTCTCTCCTATACTGACAATCAAGGCAACGAAAAGGCCGGTCTGCTTTCTCTCTACAAATTCAAAACAAAATATAAAATTTGCTCATCAAGATGGGAGGGGAAAAAAACTAAATCAGGTGTACAGAAATTAGCACAGCAAATCAACTCTATTATAAAATACGAAGGCCATAATTTCAAAATAAGGAAACAACTCAGTGCAAGGAGCCTTGTTAAACTATAATGACCTCATTACTAACCAACTTTATCATCAAAGATATAATACAATGGCAGAATGAAACAAATATCAATTGACAGTTTCACCGTGAATCTTATATTTACTGAAAACTGGGATTGCAAAAGTTTTCTTGATAAGCATGAAGAACAACATTTAAAGTCTATATCTATCCTACAGCTAACTATATTGCTCCAACTCTTCAATTTTTTTGAAGTACTTGTGTCCAACATAAATCCAAACATGGGTATGGGGACATTACCCTCCAAGGACCATCCAAATACATGATACCAGTGTTGGACATATACATGTATCCGACACATACACCCGAGTCCGATTAACATAGATTACTAATATAAACAGCCATAGAAAATTGGAAGGACTTAACTATAAACCATAAAGGCTATCTAATAAAGATCAGTAAGAAAGAAACACTCATATAGTCATTGAATGAAGCACCAAAGGCAGGAGTTGGCTTATCAGTAAATTACCTGATGACCTGAACTTGAGCTTTTATGATAAGCGTGTCAGATTCTATAAATCCATCATAAACTTTTGAGAGCTCCATGAACTTTTTCCATCCCCAGTCATGCTCTTTCTTCCAGAATCGATGTAAAGTATCTGCAATACACAGAAAGTTACAGATAGTTAATGGTCTCTATTAACGCAACTAAACTAAATTTGAGCCAACCAACCTGAATGTTTTGATTTCTTTGGATCTTTATTCACAACAGCTATTGTAAACTGTGCAAAATGACTCCAACCTATCTCAGAATAAAGCGAGGAACCATATAAGTTCAACAACATAATGCAAAATTAATGATAATAAATCCAATGTGCAATTTACTGATAATATCAAACCTGGAAGAAGTTTGTCATGATTAGCAACACAGAGAAACAATGAGAGATGATTGCAAACATCACAACCTTGTGGATAAATTAAAATGTACCTATCAACCACGGCAAATTGCTCAAATCAAAACTAGCAAATATGCCCCGCTGAAAAAGCATATGTTTCTTTATGACCAACATTATAAAGTCTAAAAGATCTATCTGTTTTTGCGTAAGAAAAAAAACATATTCTCCACATAGAATTTCAATATGATATGAAAGAATCAGAAATTCAGACTGACAAGTATGAAATTGACAAAACAAAGTAGAAAATAACATCCAATAATATTTGAGCCCCATACCACTTGTAGCCACCAACTTCAAATGCGCTACTACGAAGTTCTCTTTTGTTAATCTGTGAAAAATTCTCTATCTTCCATGTATACTTTCCGTATAATTCAGAAGGTCTCGGCCCTATAAAAGAAGTGAACTCAGTTTAAAAAGTTTTGATCATAAAAAATGGGATGAATAATAAGAACATATACCCAAAACTTCAAACTTAAAATCGAAACAAACTAAAGACTGAGAGACTTCTTGATAAGTATTCCCTAGCCCAGCTTAATTTGTATTTTTTTGTACAATCAAATAGTTCAGAGCAAGCATCATCTCCTAGCAAGCTAGCCTATTCACCTCTCATGTTAAATGTTTCTCCTATGGTATTATGCATCAGGAAGGAACAGTTAATAGCGCCTTGTAGAACTCCAGATGACGTTTAAGAAAGAAAATATAAAGTAACTCCTTGAACTAAAGATGACATTTAAAAAAACAAAGAAATCTGAACTAAAAAATTCCTGAGACCCTAAAAACCAATTGCTTGACTAGATATCATGATCACTCAAATTTTATGTGTCCAGAGGAAATAATTCAAAAAGATACATCCTTCGCATCCATCTAGTTAACTTGCATATCAAGGGTACTAGAAATAAAAGAAACAGGATGGTTAGGGATCTTCTCAATCTACTTTAAGAGGTGAATGTGTCATGAGAACCAGGCTTCAGTAGTTGACCTTCTATAATCAACCATTGATCAATGAGTTAGAGCTTGAAAAACATAAATTCACGCACAAACAAGAAACAAATTAAAACCATCCACGGCGAATTACTCTCAAGACAATTGTGGCTCCATTTATGCATGCTTCAACAACCTAATCCAACAATTCTAGTTATGATTATACGTAATTTGTAAACATTAGAGAACCATTCAGTCGTATTCCAAAATTTAGACAGGAAATTCACGATAGTCTACCCAGAACTAAATTCAAGCCAATTTTTAATCATGTCATCTGTGTCTTTTAATCACTGGAATTAATATATAAAGGATTCAACCTACCCAACACTTCAATAGACTTTATAATGGTTGAGAATAAGCTGACTGAATATAAACAGATGTTCAAAAGAATAAAGAGCATTCACACAAAAGGGATCCAAAAGCATACCACCATCATCATCGTCATCCGAATCCCAGTAAGGGGGTGAGGTTGAAGGAGTTCCATTTTCCAACTGCTCAGAAGACCGCCACTCTGCCAATGCTTCCCCTGATTGACAATGCTGCCCACTTGGAATCCCCTCGACAGACCTTCCCACTCCAAAATCCTCGCTTGCAATCGCAGCCATTTCCCACCTAAAAGTCC
>JBBYHM010000003.1:7459191-7507176 GCA_038381775.1 Adansonia rubrostipa | reverse complement strand
AAAAAAAAAGTTAAGCCAAATAGGTATTATATATACTAACCTTAAAAAATGTTGTATCGTGGGGCACTTATTAGTAAAATTCAATTTTATAAAAATGACATATGGAAAGTAAATAATATATATATGCTAAAATATAACTTATAACTTACTTTTTTAAAGATGTTTAGACCAATTAATCTAAGGTTTGCAGTCAAAGTAGAATGATAAGAGATCGTAAAAGAGATTTGCCCATAGAAATGTTGGTTTTGAAAATTAGGGAAATCCAATAAAGGACAACAAATACGTGACAGTCGGCATTTAAAAAAGAGGAGAAAGAGACAGCATTGTGAAGTGAGAGCAAGCATCCAAGGTGCGTGGCTTTGCCTTTCTTACGAGAAATTAAGGTAGAGTCGGGTGTAAATAAGAAAATTTGATCATAAGTTATTTGAGTTTAGTTTGAAAAAAATCAAATTTGATTTGATCATCGTTAATTCGAGCTCGAACAGTTTAAGTTATCAAGTGATCTAAATTCAAATATTCCAATGATTGACTTGAGTAGTTTGTAAGCTATGTCGATCTTTTTTTATTTTTAATAATACTTTTTATTTTTAATTAGTATTGAAAATCTCGAACTCGAGTTTAAATACAAATAATCGAGTTTGCGGTTAAGCACAAGAATATTTTTAATAGGTAAATGAGCTTAATCAAACAAGATCAAACAATTCAATTTTTATTTTGAAATAAAATCGATATAAGTAAAATTCAATTGAGTTCAAATCGAACGTTAAATTTTAAAATTTTCAATTACATTCGTAGGTATTGAGTTAGAGTAAACTAATTACAACATCTTATTTTACCACTAACATGTTTCTCTGAAAGCTTGTCTTTCAAAATTTTTTTAAGAATTTATGTATCATTTAATTGGTCTTCCTCAGTACACCTGTGCATGGTTAAAGATTGATAACTCTATAAACTAGAGCTATTTAGTCTCATTATATGCATTAAATTAGCTAAGTTTTAGAGATTTTTATTTAGATCTTATTTACTTTTAGTAGTTTTTAATTTAGTATTACTTATTTTCCTTATTTCAATTAATTAGTTATTTAAATACTTTTCATATTTTTTGTATGTAAGAACTTGAAGAATTTTGTAAATGTGTAACAACTTAATCAAGAAGTAAAGTGGACTCATTGAAGCAAAGTGATTAAGTTTGGTAGTTTCAAAAAAAAAATTATTCAAGCTACTTGGAGACCAAGTTTCTCCTCTACAGGGTTTTGCCCATATATAGGATTCTTAGAATTAGACATAGGGTTATCTCAAATACTTTATAGTTTTTTATTTTTTTTCTAGTTTTCTGAAGAGAATAATGGTAGCCATAAAAAATTTGCAGTTAGAGAAAGATTGAAGAAATTCAAGACCATGCCCAAAAATTCTTAGTTTCCTATTTCCCTTAATCTTTTTATCTTTATTATAATTTTTATGACAGTGAAACTTGAATATTTTATATTTTATTTAATCCATATGAACCAAATTTATCTTTTTAAGGTTACAATGGAACTCAACATGTAGTTTGTAGTATTTTATTTTCTTTTCTTGAATTAATGATATTTAAGTTGTTTGTTCAATCTTGTTTTTAATGTTTCTAGTTGATTGGCTACCAATTAGATTGATTGCTGACCTTAATGAACTTGGAAAAGGGAAGTTTGTATTTGTACCTGGATTGAATTACATACGTTTCATATTTATTTATTAGGATTAATTAATCTGCATGTTAAATAAGAATATATGAGCATGCCATATGAAACACAATTATAGTCTAAGCTTAATGAGTTTTTTCAATTCAATTTACATAGCAATATGGTAAATTGGTTAAAAGAGATATTTTATAAGACCTATCAAAAGATACTTATAATTTCGATACTTATAAATAAATTAGAGCTCTAGGTTAACAACTTATTATCATTAGTCAAGTTAAAAGGGTAAAACGGATTTAAATTAAGTGTTGAGGGAAATTGTAGTCCTAGGCTTTTATTATTGATTAAATAAGTCCTATTTAATCTGCTTTGTTAATTTAATTAATTTTAGTTTAATTTTAATTTTATTTTACAATCTTTTAACTAGTTGTTTAGATAAGATTGAATTGTTTTACTTTTAGTACTTAGTAAAATTTAGTTCAATTCCTCATGGGAATAATACTTTATTCATCATTAAATTGCATGTATACGATCAATGCACTTGTTTGGATATCCGATAACAAGTTTTGGCACTGTTGCTGGGGAGTTGTTTTAATAATTTTTGCTAATATTAATGCCAAGCAACTTTAATCTTAATTTAGACTTTCTTTTTATTTTTTAAGTACTTCTGATTATTGTATGTGCAGAGCAAGAAACTTAGAACTTGTCCCTTTTGATCTAGATCCTGAAAGAACTTTTCATCGATGTCAAAGAGAATTTACAAGCCTTGACTAAAACTAATATAATGGCTGAAGAAGAAGATACAATGTGTCTACAGGAGTTTGCTATCCCTCTTACACAAGGCATTCATTCTAGTATCTACAATCCTACCATTCAAGCCAATAACTTTGAGATAAATCCACCTATCATACAGATGATCTAAACATCAGTTCACTTTGGTGGTCTTAACCCATGAAGATCCTAACACTCACATTTTGAACTTTCTAGAGATATGTAATACTTTCAAACATAACGTGGTTTTAGACGAAGCTATCAAACTAAGACTCTTCCCTTTCTCACTCCAAGATAAGGCAAAAAGTTGGTTATATTCATTTCCATCCGGCTCTATCACTACTTGTGATGACTTTGAGCAAAAGTTTCTTGCTAAATATTTTTCTCTGGTCAAGACAACAAAATTGAGGAATGAAATCACTTCCATTATGCAATATGATTCAAAATCACTTTACAAAGCTTAGGAAATATTCAAGGAATTTCTTTGGAGATGTCCTCATCATGGTCTTCCCAAATGACTTCAAGTACAAACTTTTTACAATGGAATGACAGGTTAGATAAGAACGATTATCGATGCTACAATAGGTGGTTCATTTATAGGGAAATAACCTGATGAAGGTTATGAGTTACTTGAAGAGATAGCTTTTTACTAATGATCAATGGTACAATAAAAAAAAGTTTGCTGAGAAAAGTTACAAGTATCCATGAAATCGATGCCATTACTTCACTTCAAGCTCAACTAGCAGCAATCACAAGAAATTGGATGCTATAGTGTACATTCAGTTTCGAGTCCTTATATGGTTTGTGAACTATGTAGTGATAGATATTCTAGTGATCATTGCCTAACCTATGCTGAATCAGTTAACTATGTCCAAAATTATAGCAGGCAACAAAATAACCCGTATTCAAAGAGCTATAATCCAGGTTGGCATAACCATCTGTACTTCTCGCAGAATAACAACCAAGGACCTTCAGCTATAAATAGCAAAGCATTTGCGCTTAGGTTTTATCACCAAGCTCTAGTCTCAAACCAAGCTTAAGTTCCAGTTCAAAAAAAGAAGCCATCCATAAAAGATATGTTCATGTAGTTTAGGGTGAAAAATGAAAGCCAAACCACTATCATTCAAACTCTAATAGCATCCCTCAGGAATCTTGAGACACAAGTTGGGCAGATTGCTTCTGCCATCAATAATCATCATTTTGGTACTCTTTCAAGTAATACTAAGCTTAATCTGAGAAGAGATGGAAAGAAGCATTGCAAGGTTATCACATTTAAGAATAATAAAGAGATAGAGAATGATGACCAAAAACCAGGTTTATCCAAAGAAAAAGATATGGGTAAAAAATGAAACTCAAAAAGTCATCAACAACAACCTCAGGATAACCTACCACCTTTTCTTCTATAGCATCGTCAAAAGCAGAAACTTGACAATCAATTTAGAAGTTTCTTGAGGTATTCAAAAAACTCCATATATAATATCCCTTTTACTAAATCTTTGGAACAAATGCCTAGCTACGTCAAGTTCATGAAAGATATCTTGTCAAAAAACAAGGAAATTAGGTGAGTTTGAGACTATCGCACTTACTGATCAATTTTATTTTGCAAAAAAAAACTTTTACCCAAACTCAAACATCCAAAAAGTTTCATTATTCCATGCACCATTAGGATTCAATGTTTTAGGAGAATGTTATGTGATCTTGGTGCAAGCATCAATTTGATGCCTTTTTCTATTTATAAGAGGCTAGGTTTGGAGGAGGTAAAACTTACCATGTCACTTTACAATTGGCAGACAGATCTTATACATATCTAAGAGGCATTGTTAAAAATGTTTTGGTGAAAGTTGACAAATTTATCTTCTCAGCTGATTTCATAGTTCTTGATATGGAGAAAGATCATGAAATACCTTTCATCCTAGGGAGACCTTTTCTAGCCACCAGTATAACTCTTATAGATATGCAAAAAGATTAACTTACCATGAGAGTTCAAAACAAAGAGGTAACTTTTAATTTTTTTTTAAAGCTATGAAATTTTTTTTAATAATTTTGAAAAGTGTTTTGCAATGAATATGGTAGGTAGCGCAACATATAAAATTTTTATAGACAGTTATTCTATTAATCTATTAAAAGCAACACTAGTATCCATTTTCGAAAGGGACGACGATGAGTTTATTGAGTGTTTTAAGCTGCTTAATGAACAACATTGAACTAGATTCAATCTTAAATTTGAGACTTTGGGACCTTTATCTAATGCATTTGCCAAGCCTTCCATCGAGAGGTCGCTTTTTCTAGAGCTTAAATAACTCTCTCCATATTTGAGGTATGTTTTTTTGGCCAAAATTCTACTTTACCTGTTATTATCTTATCTTCTCTTAGTGATGAACAGGAAAATAAATTACTCAAGGAGCTTAGGGAGCATATAAAAGCATTGGGGTGGTCAATTGTTGATATCAAAGGGATTAGTCCTTCAATTTGTATGCATAAGGTCCTCTTTGAAGATAACCACAAGGCCACTATAAAGCATCAACGTCAACTTAGTCCTATCATGAAATATATGGTTAAAAAAGAGATCATCAAATGGTTAGATGTCGGTATCATCCATCTTATCTCTAATAGTTTTTAGGTGAGTCCAGTGCAACGTGTGCCAAAGAAAGAAAGATAACTGTGGTTTTTAATGATAATAATGAGTTTATTCCAATAAGAATGGTTACCAATTGGTGAGTTTGCATGGATTATAGGAAGCTTAACAAAGCCACTAGAAAGGATCACTTTCCCTTGCAATTCATTAATCAGATGCCTTTTAGCTAGTAAGAAATTTTATTATTTCTTGAATGGTTGTTTAAGATACAATCAGATTGCTATAGCACTAGAAAATTAAAGGAAAACCATTTTCACATGCCCCTATGGGACTTTCACTTTCCGAATAACGCCATTTAGCCTGTCTAACACTCCAATAACCTTTCAAAGATGCATGATGGCTATATTCTCTGATATTTTGGAAAATTTCCTAAAGGTATTTATGGATGATTTTTCAATTTTTGAAAATTCTTTTGACGAATGTTTGCATAATCTTGGTTTAGTGCTTAAAAAAATATGAAAAAACCAATTTAGTCCTAGATTGGGAAAAATACCACTTCATGGTTCAAGAAGGTATTGTTTTAGGACATCTAGTTTTAGAAAAAGGCATAGAAGTAGACAAGGCAAAGATTGAGACAATTGAAAAACTTTCACCACCAACTTCAATAAAAAACAATTTTTAAGTTTTCTCAATCATGTCAAATTTAATAAAAGATTCATTAAAGACTTTTAAAAAATCTCCAAACCACATTGCAATCTCCTAAAAAAAGAGGTACATTTTGATTTTGATGATGTATGTTCTAGCCTCTTTTATAAAATTAAAAAAAGAGATTAGTTTCTGCACCTATTATTATTGTCCCAGATTGGAACTTTTTGTTGAACTCATGTATTATGCAAGTGATTTTGCAGTTGGGGTAATGTTAGAATAAAAAAAATAAAAGAAAAGGTTTTTCATTCCATTTACTATGCAAGCAAAACTTTGATAAATGCTCAATGGAATTATACTACTATTGAACAAGATTGCTTGCTATAGTATTTGCTTTTGATAAATTTAGACATATCTTGTGGGCACTAAAGTTATTGTTTATATTAACCATTCTGCTACAAAATATTTAATTGAAAAGAAGGATGCCAACCAAGATTGATCCGATGGATACTTCTCTTGCAAGAATTTAATTTAAAAATTCATGATAGAAAGTGAATAGAAAATCAAGTGGCAAATCATCTCTCTAAGTTAAACAATAAGGCAAAAGTTAGTGATTCCATCCAAATTAATGAGATTTTTCCTGATGAACAGCTCTTCCAAGCAAATCAATAGGAATTACCATGGTATGCCAACTCTTCCAAGTAAATCAATAGAAATTACCATCGTATGCCAACATGTCAATTATATTGAAAGTAAAGTGGTTCCCCCTTGTTTAAATTCTCAACAAAAGAAAAAATTCTTGCATGATGTTAAGTATTATTTTTGGGATGAATTTCCTTTGTTTAAACAATGTGTTGATCAGATTATTAGAAAGTGTATACCCTAGGAAGAAATAGAAAATATTTTGCGGTATTATCACTCATCAGATTATGGCAAGCATTTTAGAGGGGAACAAACTGCAGCAAAAGTGCTAAATCAAGCTTTTATTGGCTAACTCTTTTTAAAGATGCTCACCAATTTGTTTTGAGATGTGATAGGTGTGAAAGAATAAGTAATATCTAAAGGAGAAACGAGATGCCACTCAAAAACATCCTAGAAGTAGAGATTTTTTATATATGAAGAATTGATTTTATAGGACCATTTATTTCCTCTTACAATAATATGCACATTCTAGTTACTATAGATTACGTTTCAAAATGGGTTGAAATCGTTACTTTTTCGATCAATGATTCCAAGGTTGTTTTGAATTTCTAAAAAAAAAAAAATCTTCACCCTTTTTAACACACCAAAGCTATTATTAGTGAGAAGGGTTTACATTTTTTCAACAAATATTTTAAAGCCCTCCTTTCTAAATATAGGGTTAAACTTACAGTTTATCACCCCTAAAGAAGTGGCCAATCTAAAGCATAAAATCGAAAAGTCAAAAGGATCTTGGAGAAAACGGTTAGCTTGACTAGAAAAGATTAATCCAAGAGACTGGATGATGCTTTACAGGCATATCGAACTACTTATAAAACTCCTATCGGGATGTTTTCATATAGATTGGTTTTTGGCAAAGCATGTCATCTTCTATTAGAGTTTAAACATAAAGCATACTGGGCCATCAAGAACATGACTTTTAATCTTCATGCAACTGGAGAAAGGTGATTATTGTAGCTCAATGAGATAGACGAATTTGATTTTCAAGCTTATGAACATGCCAAGATTTATGAGGAAAAAACAAAGAGATGGCATGATAAAAAGATCATTGAATGCAAATTTGAACTGGATAACATTGTCTTCTCCACAACTCTTGTTTGAAATTATTTCTAAGAAAACTAAAGTCTCAATGGTCCAGACCTTTCAAAGTCACAAAGTTATTCCCATATAGCACCATCAAAATTGTTGATGAAAGTTCCAACTAAAGTTTCAAAGTTAATAGGAAGGGACTTAAGCATTATTGGGGAGGTAGATTTGACTGCCAAAAGTCCTCAATCACCTTAGCTGACCTAGAATAATCGAGGACTAGTTAAGTCGATGACTAAAATCATATGCTTCTTGGGAGGCAACCCAAGTTTCTTAAAATTTTTTTTAAACACCAGTATTTTATTTCATCTTCTTTTTATTTATTTATTTTTAAGAACATCAAATTTTTTAAATTTTTCTATTTACAGGTTAAAAATTGAAAAAAAAAATGTTGGGGCACTATAGTGTCCAACATGGGGTGCCACGGCACCTTCATTATTCAAAAATCGATGCTGCCAACTTGTAAAAAAATTGTTTTACTTTATTTGTTAAGGTTTTTTAACGTCCCCAAAAGCCGCACTTTTAGTCACCCCTTTCATCTCTTCCTAACACTCTTTCGTTGCCCAAAACACTCATCCATCATAAAAATCACCATCCCAACACCAAATTACTTGAATTTTTATCTCATCTCCATGGTTTCTCTCTCTTATACAAAATTGAAGTAAGTTTTCTTTTTATCTTCAAGTGAAATTTATGCTCTCTCTAATAGTCATCCAAGACACTCCAAGTAAGTAAGTTTCATGATTTCTAAGCTTTTCCATGAAATTTTCATGTATGTAAGTTTAATTTTGTCATTTATAACCTAATTTGATTTTTAATATCATTAATTATGGAGATTTTGAAAATTTTGAGTTTGTATATCCTTTGATTATTGTGTTTGGTAGGATTAGTAGGTGTTTATTATCATCATCAATCTAGTTTAATATTCCATATCATTGATTGAGGTGATTGTTGAGATTTGCATGATGGATATTTTTGGATATTGAATATTGAGTGATTATTAGGAATTTATTGAGATTGTGAAATTTGTTTAATTAATTTATATTTACGTAGAAATTAATTGCTTAAGAGTTTAAGTGTTGCTTTAGTGCTTAAATTGTGCTCATCATTTAGATAGTTGCTAGTGTAAAACTTGCTAGTATATAGCCTTGCCACTTGTTGTAAAAAATAATTATGATTAGATAGCACCAAAGCAGACTAAAACAAGTTCTAGTGAGAACCTTGTTCAAAAGTTCGTGTCTGTAGATTATTTACAATAGTTTACCTTACCATAAGATGTTCAAATCCAAATTACATAAAGAGGTTTCAACTTAATTCTTGAAAATTATCCAGCTATTGAAAATATCATAACTGCTAGGAGATGGGAAAAATTTTGTGAACCTCCCCAGTCTGTTATGTTACCTGTTATTCATGAATTTCATTCTAATGCTTGTGAACAGATAGGTAATAAAGTTTTTATCTGTGAAGCATGGTACCGATTAGTAGTAGAGCTATCAATGACTTTTATAAAACACCTAGCATTCCACATGGTGAGTATTCATAGCTTTTGGATGGAAACATAAATCTAGAATAGGTGAAAGACTATCTCTGCAAGCCCAACACATAATTTTCAAGGGTGAACTCATAGCCTTTAAATCTTATGCATTACATCAGAATAGTAAGACTTGGTTGCATTTTATAGCTTTTAATTAACTTTCTAGTAAATATTTAAGTGATGTCACCAATGATAGAAGAATTTTGCTCTACGCCATCCTAACCAAAAAGCCAATAGATATCAACAAACTTATTTATTTAGTGATAATGCATATTGCGCAGCTCACTAGAGAAGGATTATGGTTCCCGTCTTTGAGTACTTCTTTGTGTGGGAAAGCAAGTGTCCAATAAAAAGACTTCGAAAAAGTGTTTCAACTAAAGACAACCATTGATTATAATATGATTAACAAAATGGGTGGCCAAGAATTACCTACTTGACCAACTAATGTTGACGCTAGTTCTTTATCTACTCTACCTTGACCGAGCCAACATCGAGCATGGCTAACGATCAATCAACGTCTAGTTAATTAGGAAGTATAAATGGCTCATCAAATGCAATTAAGTAATGGAACAGATTATGCACTTCTTCGAAAATCAACTGAGCTTGAACATGAAAAATTTCCTTTGAATGCCTCCTCCACCATAACTGCCCTACATTGAGCAATTTGGCAAGGAAGAGAATGAAGAAGATAAAAAAGATGAAAATGGTTAAAGACTCTTTTCCACCACCTTATCCGATGAATGAAGAGTATTCTTGATCTTAAATCTTATTTATTTTTGCACATTGGGGACAATGTTTCATTCAAGTTTGGGGGGTTTTATTTATGAGTAGAATTGGAGGTAATTAGCATTTAGCTTTCCTGTATTTGCATATTTTTAATATTTTTTTAATGTATTTGAAATTTTTATGTTTCTATTTTGCATAAGTCTAGCTCTAATGATTGAGATGTTTTTTTTTTATTTATGATGAGATCCTTATCCAATGATAAATACTTAGTTATTTATTTATCTTGATTTTGGGAAAATATAAGCATGATTTGATTTGTAATTAGATTCTTTTATTTTTCTTGTTGTTAATATATGATTTTGAAATTATGTGCACCTGATCTCTTGCATTGATTTGTGTTTGCTTATTTGAAGACTGTTTAAGTTAATGTTAATTACAATAATGTCTAGAAGCCTAGAATTTGTTTGATTCTTTCTTAAGGCAAAATCCTAGACAACATTAAGTTGAAGAGATGATTTAGGCCATCTTTGGATCATTTGAGCTTTCTTAAGCCTACTTTTATATATATCTATCCTTAGTTTACCCTATTTAAGCTTAATTAATTTTTATCTTTTCTTTTGATTGCCATATATTTTAGCCTATCCTAATAAGAAAAACCATGATTAACCTTTATTACATTAGCATGAGCATGAAATTGTTCCAAGGAATATTATGAGTCCTGTTTGAATTGTATTTTATTGGTGAAATTAAAAAAATGAAAGAAAAAAATTGAAAAAAGAAAAGAAAAGAAAGAAAAAGAAAAAACACAAAAGTGTGTAAATGAATAAAATGGCATGAAAAGAAAAAAAATGTCATAAAAAGGGGTACATGCTTTAAAAATGTTATGCATGGCTTTTCAAAAGATCTGGAATAATGAAAAGTGTTTATGGGTGACTTAAATCGAAATACATATTTTATCCTACCTTTACCAATGCCTTACATTACAAGCTTAATAAAAGTCTTACATGATCTTTGATGAGGTGTTCGTCTATATAGATATGAAAAGCAAACATACGAGAATCTAGTATTAATTCATAGTCTGTATTGGCATAAACTTATTTTGGTTGCATGGAATGCTTTGTAAAGAGTTCATACACAGACAAGTTGGGAACCCATTCGAAGCATTGAGATTTATGATTAAATTGAAGCATGAATTTGTATTATGTTTGCATCCACCTTGAGTTGGGATATTGAGATGACTTTTGAGGAATATTAAGGCCATCATCATTCAAGTACATTCATCTTAAATAGTGTTTTGTTTATTTCATTTCATTTGTTTGATTTTTTTTTCCTTGTTTTGTTTTGTTTTGCTCAAAGACTAGCAAAATCTTAAGCTTGGAAATGTAATAACTTTATAAAATAGAGTTATTTAGTCTTATTATATACATTAAATTTGCTAGGTCTTAAAGATTTTTATTTATATTTTATTTAATTTTAGTAATTTTTAATTTAGTATATTTATTTTTCTTATATTTCAATTATTTAGTTATTTAAATACTTTCCATATTTTTTTAGGTAAAAACTCGAGGAGTTTCCAAAAGTGCAATAGCTTATCAAGAATTAAAGTGAACTCACGCAAAGTGATTAAATTTGGTAGTTTAAAAAAAATCTGTTCAAGCTACTGGCAACCAAGTTTCTCTTCTCTAGGGTTTTGCCTATATATAGGACTCTTAGGATTAAACTTAGAGATATCTCAGATACTTTATAGCTTTTATTTTTTTTTTAGTTTTCTAAAGATGTGAGTAACCGTCAAGACTGTGCAATTGGAGAATGATTGAAGAAATTGAAGACCAAGACCCAAAAATTCTTAGTTTCTTATTTCTCTTAATCTTTTTTATCTTTATTGTAATGTTTATGATGATGAAACTCCAGTGCTTTATGTTTTATTTAATCCATATGAACCACAGGTTACAATAGAACTCAACGTGCAATTTACATTACTTTATTTTCTTTTCTTTTCTTGAATTAATGATATTTGAGTTGTTTTTTCAATCTTGTTCCTAATGCTTCTAGTTGATTGGGCACCAATTAGATTGTTTTGGTAACCTTTATGAACTTGCAAAAGGAAAGTTTGTGTTTAGACCTAGATTGAATAACATATGTTTTGTATACATTAATTTAGATGAATTGATTTACATATTACATAAGAATATATGAGCATGCCATATGTAATCAAATTAAAGTCTAAGCTTAATGAGTTTCTTTTAATTTAATTTGTATAGGAATATAGTAAATCGGTTAAAGAACATCGAAAGATACTTATAAATAAATTAAACTCTAGGTTAATAACTCATTATTATTAGTCAAGTTAATAGGATAAAATAAATTCAATTAAAGTGTTGAGGAAAATTGTAATCCTAAGCTGTTATTATTGATTAAGTAAATCCTATTTAATTTGCTTTGTTAATTTAGTTAATTTTAATTTTACTTTACAGCCTTTTAACTAGTTGTTTAGATAAGATTGAATTATTTTAATTTTAGTACTTAGCAAAATTTAGTTGAATTCCTCGCAGAAACGATATTCTATTTATCACTATATTACTTGTTTACGATAAGTGTATTTGCATGAAAATCCGACAACACAGGTTCTATTTAGAAAAGTTTGAATAAAATATTAAATTTAAAAAGTGGAATTAACAAAAATTTGAGGTATGTTTAAATAACAGGTCAAACATAATTATATAATATATTATTTTTTATTTATATAATTTATATCATATAATAATATATAATATTTAACATAAAGATTAAAAAATACATAAAATTATTCATATTTTAAAATTTAATAAACGAAAATATAAAAATATAAAACACTAAATAAAAATAACATTTTTTTATTTTTAAAAAAATTAACATAAGTAAACTTAGGCAAATTTAAATTATCTATTATAAATATTAAACGACCAAGATAAATTTTGAAGCTCAAATTGTTGAGACGCCCAAAATTTAAGCTCAAATTAGTTTTTATTTGAAAAGAATATATTTTTACAAATACATTAAAAGTGCTTTTTAGAAAAATTCTAACAAGACAAAATAACTCTTAAGGAAATGAAATCTTTAGATTTGACTTTTGTTTTCTTTTTTATTTAAAAGTGAGTTTAATTTAACTTATTTTATTGAATACCACAATATAAAAATTAATGGATGTATGTGCGATGTGATGTCAAAAATTATACTGGACTAACCAATGCAAATAAATCATAATTAAATATACAAAGTTGGTCATCCTTACTCTTTAGGCAATGAAATTCTTTCTGGGGCCACGTTAGATTAGCTCATGGCACCCTACAATTATTTTTGTCATTGTGTTTACTGTTTGAAGAGAAGGAAAACTGGTGAAATGAAAAGGCAGAAATATATGAAATTGATTAAGAAAAAAATAAAAATAAAATATATTAAAAAAATGAAAGAATTTTTTTTTTTTTACATAGCAATTGCAAGTGAAGTTTTTAAAACTTCTGAATTCGTATTTAATACAAAGATAATAAATTTTTTTGATTGCACAATTAAAATTAATAAAGAATCAAAGCCCATCTTTTGTTAAAAAAAATATTTTTTTTATTTTTTAAAATATATTGTAAGTATATGTATCATCTTGATGATTTCATAAAATTTAAAAATTTCTCTGAAGATAAATAGAAAATTTCTCTATTTATTTTAACCTTAATTGTTGTTTTAAACGGTAAAAGATTATCCATGTCATTGTGCTTTATTATTCTGCAAGAAAAGGTCTGGGCAAACAAGCATTCACATTACACTGTCAACCAGAAATGGTAGAAGCGTGAACAAGTTAGGTTTTAGGAAGAAATTTTTCCCTGCAATATTCCAAGAAAATAATAAGCTTTGATGTAACATCGTCAATATGTTCTTCCATTCTCCGTCTCACATTTTTCGCTTCTTTTTTAAGTTAACATATATATATATGTAAACAGTTTGTTGAAATCAACATTACAACTTTCAATAATGGCCCGGGCTCAACTTCAATCAGTCCAACAGCAATTTGGAATTTCTTCTTACCATGGCCAAACCATGTCAACAAACAGCAAGCAAGTACCAGATTCTCGGGAAACAAACAGGATTTTTGGCAATTTGACTTGACATTCAAAGCTGTATATGGACGGACCAACATGGAAGAATTTTCGTTTGTTTCTTCAACCACGGACGTATCTAAGCATCCTGCAGACAGAAAAAAGTGTCATCAATAGCATAGATTCATTCAAGAAATGCTCAACAATGCCATTTCTTGCTTGTTTTTTATACCTCATTTATTGTATGAACACATGAATCTATTATTTTGTTTGAATAGCAAGTTGAAAATTAGTACAGGGTCTTCTTCCCCTTGCATGAATTTAGCTCGAAAATAGCGATACTATCAGAAAAGAAAGTGGTTAGACCCTAAATGATCTTAAGCTCTTTTTCAATTGATGTTTCTTAGAAAAGAGGGATCTACTATCAAGTCCAAAGCAAGAAGACAAACTAGTTTTCTTTGCGACGTCGTACGCGCTTAATGGCTCTTGTTTCAGCACATATCTTTGTCATAATTAATCACACAGCAATGTTACATGAAGTTTGTGGAGTGGATGATATCATTTCAGGTGAAAACTGTTTCACATCTTACAAGTTACAAAATTAATACCTTTTAACCAGTTAAAAAAAATAGAATTATTCCAACTCCTGCTAATTCATTACTGACTAACTAAAATGAGAGACTAGTAGATTCAATTAATCATCCAATCAACTTTGGTATCTTAAATTTATGTTAGTTGGACTCGGTTGTGACTGTCGGATATAGATATGTTTCTGAGACAGGTAGGCAATTTTTTCTAAAGTTTTTCTATGTACTTGGTAGGTTTATAAAGGGTTATATCCCTCATACCCATGTATGGATATGCATCGGACACAAGTACTTCGAGAAAAATGAAGAGTCAAAGTAACATAGCCTTAAATCATCCTTAAGATAGACATATCCAAAGCAGATAAAGTTAGAGATTAAAAAATTTTTTAAAAATAAAAACATAAAAAAAAAACACCATGTTAAAGCTCAAAGAATGATGATTTGCAGTCAAAAGTAATGAATTAATTATGCCACTTACCTAATGAGATAGTATATAACTAAGAAGGAAACCACGAAGGCGCCCACCAGCGTACACATTCTCCGATTGGACTTCTTCTCAAACACCTAGAGAGCAGCAATCTCATCGTATTGAGCCATTTTTTTATCAGCAACAGAAATTGGATTTAAACAAACGTGAAGCTAAAATAGTATAACAGATCTTGTTTAGGTACCTTCTTGAACCGATCCATGGTGCCTGACATTATACCTCTAGTAGCATCCATGCCATTGCCCTGATTTAAAACAAAATCGATTTGGAAAGAAATCAGATTGTTTTTGCAAAAGGTGAAGTTCGAAGCATAACAACTGCAACCTACATACCATCCGGTCGAGCAAATGATTATGGCTCTCCACCTCATCATGTACATCACCTGTTAACTATAAAGAATTTATGCAGGTCAAAAGCATATAAACTGTAAAATTTCAGATTTCAGGGCACTTTGTTCCATTTGTTTTGTTTCCAATGAAGAAAAACTAATACAATTTGCCACAGGAGAAATAATTCTATATTTTAAGTAAAGGTGCACAAGACTTTGCGCACACTCACACAGGTTCATAAACACATGAACAAACAGAAGTCCTATGCAGGAACATGCAATGATAAAACTGGCGTGAGTGGCGAAAAGGTAAAATAACCAAAGCATATTGACATTGAGAGGCTCATTACGTGTGCTTCAAATTCAACATCTTAGAGTCACCCTCAAGCACTTATCCCAGTAGTTCCCTGGTCCTTTGGATTTCTCTTGGTGACTTGGAGACAAGAGGAGGGCAGAAAAGCAGTTCAACTGGAACGTTGCCATTCCGTTGACTGTTTCACATAGCATTTATCCAATACATGCATCACTGTAACTGGCCCTGGCATTTCCATGCTTGAATATCTACATATGCTACAACATATACGGTAGCCAACAAAACAACAGCCAATGTACACTAAGGTTTTTGAAGCTAGCTTAGAATTAATTTAATTATTATTATTATTATTATTATTATTATTATTATTATTATATATTTGTGTGTGAAAATAGCTTATGATGCATATTATATGTGAAAATAGCTTATGATGCATGCTATATGAAGGAACTCCCAGTTCCACACATCCTAATGCCAATTCCATAAAATTCAAGCATCTAACATTGTCCACAAAACTACAGGGAGCTCGCCTAGACTTGAAAAATGTGCAGAGTTTATTATAGATATTTAACATTTAACAAGTTGCAAAGAATAGATAAAATTGCAAGGTAAATCTTCTTAGACAAAACTTACTCTTTTCAGAAAAGCAACTCTGTCGTGCAAGTTGTCTATAGCTTTGTCATTGTCATGCTCCTTAATTTCATCAGAGAAAGATGAAGAAGGCCTGAGACCACCTTCTTCAAGCTTATCAAAGCCATCAAACAGGGCTGATTTTGAAGAACGGTGATCCCTACACAGTAAGCAATCATGCTGTAGTTTAGAAAAGATGACCCAATACATGTATAAAAGGATCATACTGGATAGGCAACAAAAACTTATGAAAGGGTTTCTTTAACAAAAATGAAAAATTGGGTAAAAGAATATGCAGAAATGAACATATCACATGTAAAATAAGACCATGGGGTACTGCTACTAACTTTTCCTAGCTTAACATAGTTGCAAAAACGCAAACAATGATGAGCTTTTTCAAGCATCAGAAATTGCATCCAATTTACCCAAAAAAAATGATATAAATAAGATCTACAATTAGAAAACTAGAAGCAGCAATTATCGGGTACATCCACAATTGGCATCCATGAAAAGATCAAGAACTTATAGAAGAAGTCTTAAAACCCGTCATTACAGTCAGAATTATTGAAACGCAGAATTTAAAAGACAAAATTTTCATGAATGGAAGATTGATTGGGAGGAATTTTTAAACGGAAAACATCAAATGTCAGCTACAGAGGGAAAAACCAATCATGCATTGTCATAACAAGTACTATATTAATGCAGAAATAAACAAAGAGAATGCAGATGAAGGAAAATAAGAAAGACGAAGAATTCAAGCAGAGAATCATCCTGGGATTACAGTTCTTATCTTAGCAACTAAATTAATTGATTTTTTTTAATTTAAAGATCAAAAGAGGCCTATTCTTCAACGCCATGTCAAACCCCCTAAAGCCTAAGGGATCAAATCAAAAGCAAAGCAAAGCTGAAATCTGAAAAGCCTTCGGAAAAAAAAAGTAGATCATTCATTTCTGCTACTAATTTCATCAAGTTCCAACATTTTCCAATAATTCAGCAATTTAATGTCTAAAATACTCCACGTAATTAGAAAAATTTTAACATAATGTAGCCAAAGCTTTAATTCGAACAAAATGCGAGAGGAAAACCCCTAGAAAAAAAAAATTAACCAAATTATTGATTCTTGTGAAATCATATTGATGATTAGATCTAAACCAACAATTCGCCATAAACAAATTTCATCAATATATATATATATATATAGACATTGAAACTAACCTTCTATAATTCATTGGAAAAATTCCACTTCCTTTTCTCGAGAAGAAAAAAGAATAGCTGACGAAATTTGCCTTTGAATTCTTCTTTTTTTTTTTTTTTTTTAATTTTATAATTTATGTATGTCATTTACAATTTGGGTTTCTTTTGGGCTTTCTAATAACATATGTCGCAAATATGGAAGCCCATATTGTTAGTATAAATGTATAAAAGACAGAATATTGGATCATTACAAATACAATTTGAAACTTCACGTGGACATTAAATTTAATAATTATTTTTTTAAAATATAAATTATATGCGAGTATTATTCATTTAATAATTTAAATATTAATTTATAAATGTATTTATGTTCTGTTTGATTGTTGTATATGGTTTTTTTTAATTAGTGAAAAATAAAAAATAATTGAAAATAAAGATAAATAATAAAAGACAAAAACAAAAACACCAAAAAAATAAATAAAGGTTTTGGATATAAATTTTAATAATTTTTATTTCATTCATAAAATCTAAAATATACAATAAAAGTTAAATTTTCATAAGAAAAATTGTTTCGATCTTATAGTTCTACTTGTTTTGAATTATTCGTAGCTCAAGAATGTTATAGAAGTAAAATTTAAACCTTAATGATTATAATTTCTTTTTCTTTTGGGCATTCAATATGATTTAAGTCAAAATTAATATGATTAAAAAAGTATGTTGGTCCTAAATTATACATATTTTAATGGCGGAAGATAATTACTTGGGTATGCATGCTTGCTAGTGTACCTAACGATTTTGATCGTGATATAAATATATATGTAAAAGATAATTAAAGTACGATAAAATTTAAAAAATAATATAAATATAAATTTATTAAAATTTATACAAAAAATTATTGATATGTTAAAAGTTTATATAAATATATAATATTTTAAATACGATTATAATATAAAAAATAACTCAGATATGATACAAGCAAATAAACTATGTTATCTAGTCCAACCTTTCTTCCAACCCTCTCATTTTCTTCCTTCTCTTATCCAATTCACAAATCAACTTAAACTATATTGTTCGGACTTGGAGTATGCATTAGATATATGTATGACACGATATGCTTAATTTTTCTTTCAAATTTTTTTCATATATTTAAAGAATCGTACTTTTATACTCATATTAAAATATGCATTAAGTATAAATACTTCAAGTAAAATCAAAAAATCAAGAGTCCGACTAACGTCAAGAGCATAAGATAGGCATAATATTCATATTTTAACATGCTAATCCAAAATAGTTAGTACCATACAGATGAATCTACTATTTTTTGCTCTATGACTAGTATGTATCGATACCGGTATATTTTGATATATCATTTCGAGTTTATCGAATTCTAAGCATTTTTAAATTTTTTATATAAAAAAAATATTTGCAAATATGAAATAAATCGGATTAAATAAATTTTATATATATCAAATGCTCCTTAATTATATATAGCATTTTAAAAAAAAATCATCAAATATAAGAAGATCAAAATCAGTCTAAATAATAAAGATGAAATTTTTTAATATCCGTCAAATTTAGAAGTATTATATCTAAAATTTATCAAATTTATGTTTATTTAATATTCATCAAATTTATGAATAATTTATTTAATTCATCAAATTTACGATCGATATCAATTTAATTTTTTTAAAAAAATTTATATTATATACTAACTGATATAATTATTTTTAACCGGTATAACCAAAACAAGTTGACACTAACTTGTACAACTATTACAAGCCAATAGCAAAACTGAAATAATACTAAAGGTAACCAGTACTGATATAGTTGAAAACTATTAGTGAAATGTGCCGATGATGCCTTTTTTCAGAAACATCACTATACGGTTGATGTAAAGCCTATCGCGCTATTAAGACAAATGCTCCATCTAGTGCAAATCTAGTCTATTCGTTGGATTAGGTGGAAATATCATACATGAGAAAGTATTTAATATGAATATGTTGATATTATTATATTAATTTATATATATATATATTAGATGTAAATATTAAATATAAATATTTAAAAAAATTAAAAATCGAAGCATCAAATCTAAATCTAACGAGTAGGACTACCAGGAATAGTCTATTTCCGCTAAAACAAACAGTAACAAAACCATTAGTCCTGACAACGATGTGCAGGAACCAGTAACAATTACAGTGAAAAGAATTATAAGCCAAGACATTATCGATTACCTGAATTGAGTGCATTAAAATATGATATGCGAAGAGACAGGTTGCCTAAGAACTAGTAAAGAATGTATATTAGAACATGTACACAATACGAAGAGACATAAACTATTATTGATCAAAAAAAAAGAAGCGAAGTAAACTATTTTATAAATTAATTAGAACTTATATACTTTCAGAAGTAGAGACATGCATACTTTCAAAACCAAATACATTAATCAACTCAAGCTTCGATTACGAAAGCCATTTCATGTGTAACTCTGATATTAACATCTCGTTGAACCTTTTTATCCGTGTCTTCACATTGCTATGTATTTCAGAAGTTCTAAACAACGAAATCAATTAAGATATGAATTTCAGTATTGCGATTGCCATTCCTTGCAGTCCTCCAAATCGAAACATATATATATATATATATATATAATTCAACCCAACAAGAAGCTCACAGATAGCTGCTTCGGTCTTTTCCCTATCAGCAGAAGACAATGTTTGGAGAAGAAGAAGAAGATCTGTCCGAGTAACAATATGCTGCTGCTCGAATTTCCGCTCTCTTTGCTTTCGGGCCATGTTATGTGCTAGTCGTGCGAGCCACCGTAATAACCGGTAGAGAGTTTCTTTCCAATCATGAGCCAATGGAGCATCATATATCGCCAAATTGTCAAAACAGGAATTGAGATTAATCCCTCAGAGACAGTCACACTTGTTGGCAAAATCTGATACAAATCGTCTTGAGCTTCTTCACCAACCAAATGAGGGTAGGCGGTAACTTTTCGATCACAATTACGAAATTAGCATGATAGAGGGCAAGAGCAGAGCCTCCCACGGTGGTGGGTGAAGCGTATACTGCGAACATACTGTTAGGACCAAATTGTGCAATTATTCAACGCACTTGAATTTCCTTGATCTCCGTTCAAAGTAACATTAAGTTGGGACCGACAAAAGGGAGGAGAGCGATTCGCTCTCTCTCCAGCCTGTCATTTGCAACGCTACAACATTCTGAAATCCGGCTACTTCGGTCATCATGGTAAACGCTCCCATCGTATCTGTCATCATCGTCGTCGTTGTACCTTGAAACTGAACTACTCAAACTGAGGCAATCTGTGAAAAGTCCACCGAGACTAGTCCCATGAGGAAAGCCAAAATCCTCCACCTGAAACAACCCAACTTCAAATTTTCGAGAATCAATCCCCAGATGCTTCAAACTCATTCCCCTCAGAACCCGTTTCAACAGCCTCGAAACAGCTTCCTCTCCAACGCAAGAACCCCCATTAACCCTCCCACATTCACCATCACTTCTCAAAGCAGACTCCCCAAAAACAAGAAGAATCCTAGCAAAAATAGATCAAGCAGTCCTAGCCAACAACCCAACAACCTTATCAAACGTCTGGTTCCAAGTGAAACATCCTTAATCATCTTGTTTCTGCTAAGTCAATTTTTGCTCAAAAGCTCTCTTACTTTGCTTATGTGGGTTTGCTTGAAACTTCTTAGTACCTTGTTCTAGTTCATTCAAAGCCTCCATATTCTTATACAAATGCGCAGTCGAACTAACATGCCGTTCCATTTCCCTAGCCATTCCTTCTATATCCTTGACTAAAAATCCCAACTCTCTAACATCAATAACCCCATTTAAAATACTTGTAAATATTAATATTCAAACTTAAATTTGTTAACTATCATATTTTAGAAATGATCACATGAATCAATTGTATTAAGCATCGAATTCTTTAGTTTCGATTCTCTTCCTGATAAATAAACCATTCAGAAGATTTCCATCCATGGGAGTGCAGAAACAATGTTGATTTGTGGGACCTTTTTTCTTAATGGATTTAAAACATTTTTACTTGCAAGTTTGAAACTAAGAAATTGTCCATTTGTTAGAAGATTTAGGTGCTACCTGCTCCTCTTCCCATTTCTTTAACTTGATAAGCGCAGCCTTTTCGGCAAGTTGTAACTTTCCCATTCAGCCAACTTTGATAACCACAAAACCTTTTAGGCCTTAACTTTATGTATTCTATAATGAAGAAAAATAATGTAACAAAAAAGAAGTCTCTGTAGTAATAGAAAAAATTATTAGAATATTTTGTCAAATCTTAAAAAAAATAATAATAACTGGTTCTAGGAGTTCGATATAAGTTATATATAGATATACTTGATCTGTTTAAATTTTTTATATATTCAAAGGATCATATCTTTATATTTATGTTGAAATATGTTTCATACAAAAATACTTTAAGAAAAATAAAAAAATATAGATAATGTAGCTGATACATCTATGTAGCTGATGCATCTTCAAACTTTTGCCATGATTATGGGTTAGGCAATTCCAATTCAAATTTTTAAAAAAAAAAAAAATTTCCATTTCATTTAAAGGAACAAAAAGAACTGAGTCATGGAAATAAAAATAGCTCAGACCTTCATTCCCCGTTTGCAAAGGGACCGGCCGGCAGATTTTCATATGTTGGGGGGACATAAATTAAGCAACAGCTATGAAACTTCCCATGTTCTTCCTCTAAAACATATGACTAATAGAATCATGAAAGTGGGATTGTTTCCTATGTTTCTAAAGTATTGATTCCTTGTTTGAGAGCTTCAAGAACAGAATCCTGCTTGCTTTTGTGGTTGAACAATGCTTTGAAAAACAAAGAGGATGTATATTTTTAGGTGCTGGCTGTTCCTGTGTATGTTCTACTAGTACTTCGTTGAGAAAGTTGCTAAGGGTCCCGAAAGGATCTTTAGGTTGAAGAAATGTAGAGGAAGTTTACAAAATTAGACAACCTTATGTTGTTTCAATCTAAAAATACACTAATTAAACTACATAAAACGTAATTTCCATTCCTTGCAGATTAGGAACTTAGATTTGATGCAATAAAATGGGAGCACCATGTTGAGGTTGAAGAGTAATGCCTTGATAAGGATCATCAAGCATGAAAGTAAGCATGGAAGAGCTTGAACCCGAAATGTTGAAGAATCATATCGAGTACCCTGCATCTTTGCTTCTATCATGGCAATGTTTCGGCCTTGACAAAATCCAGGACCCAACCTAATGGATATAAGGCTATTTGGGCCCTTGAGGCCTTGGAAACTCTTTTACGTAAATCTCTTATTTGGATTTAAAGTTTTTTTTGTAAGTTTTTGAAGATGTTATAATTATTATTTTATGATTTAGATTAATTTTTTTTGTCATTGAAATTTACCATCAATATTTAATTTAATTGAGCGCATTAGTTTTTGTTATATCCACAACCATAATAAACGCAATGCGACTATTACATTTTAAATCCATGCTCATAACCTCTAAATCTTACAGCGGTGTTTGAGAAAATTACACTCGAACAATTTTGAGATGACATTTGTTTTCAGCACTAGAAATTCTCTTTCCAGAATTTGTATAACTTCTTCTCTTGCCTATTCTTGGCAGGAGAATAGCACTAGAAATTACATGAGACTCCGAGTTGTAGAAGATCAACCGGAGGGTT
This sequence comes from Adansonia rubrostipa, assembly GCA_038381775.1. Taxonomy (NCBI): domain Eukaryota; kingdom Viridiplantae; phylum Streptophyta; class Magnoliopsida; order Malvales; family Malvaceae; genus Adansonia; species Adansonia rubrostipa. The sequence continues at coordinate 7,484,157 of JBBYHM010000003.1, read as the reverse complement.
TAGCGGTGGCTTTACAAAATGACAGTTCTTGTATACGTTAATACCAGTTTCGTTAGTTTCAGTGTCCACAGCTGTTATATTTGGTCTTTGTTTTCTTCCAACTCATACAGATTCTTCCTGTTTTTATCCACCATCCAAATCCATTCACAATGTTAACCAAATACGAAATTTGCTATATATTTCAATAACTGCAGCAAATTTCTGCTGATTCCCAACTTACCATAGTTTTCGACCATTTGATCAAATGAATGCTACTAGAATACACGTCAAAAGATAGATGGTGAGCCAATTGAGTCATGGGTTTGTTATAATGAATGATAAAAGCTCAAAGTATAATTAAACCTGATATATACAAGTCTACATGATTTATACATAATTGTTATAATAAACCTAATTATAACATAATTCTACATGGAACACGAAATTATCGAAATGCCTTACCCTAGATAATATCATTTGGGGCATAATAATAACATATAATAATGGTATTGCTTATATTATTGCGACAATATTACAATAACTTAACGATCTTGATCTAAGTATGTTGTCATACATACTTAATAGTAACATTAGTAGGCTCACACTTTAAGACACGCTTTAAAGAGTTTGCGGAAAGTTACCTCAGTGTTGGATTTGATACCTTGATATTGATTTGGATTTGGTGGAGTTTCAGCTTGGATTAAGACTCTTGGGATGTTTTACCGATTGAGATTCCTTGGACGATCAGAGCTTGAAGAGTTTCTTCTGTACCGAGACTCCTCGAAATTTCAAAATATACAAGCTTGCATTGTCTTTTGAGGTTTGAGAGAAGCAAGATAAAAATCTAGCCTTCAGCCTCCTGAAATGGTTGGTTTTTTGTCATTTCAGTTATCTTTACCTGCAATTAATGAGTTTATATTAGATATTTATACGTGATCAATAAATCAATTTTTGCTCAAAAGCTCTCTTACTTTGCTTATGTGGGTTTGCTTGAAACTTCTTAGTAGCTTGTTCTAGTTCATTCAAAGCCTCCATATTCTTATACAAATCCGCAGTCGAACTAACATGCCGTTCCATTTCCCTAACCATTCCTTCTATATCCTTGACTAAAAATCCCAACTCTCTAACATCAATAACCCCATTTAAAATATCTTGTAAATATTAATATTCAAACTTAAATTTTTTAAATATCATATTTTAGAAATGATCACATGAATCAATTGTATTAAGCATCGAATTCTTTAGTTTCGATTCTCTTCCTGATAAATAAACCATTCAGAAGATTTCCATCCATGGGAGTGCAGAAACAATGTTGATTTGTGGGACCTTTTTTCTTAATGGATTTAAAACATTTTTACTTGCAAGTTTGAAACTAAGAAATTGTCCATTTGTTAGAAGATTTAGGTGCTACCTGCTCCTCGAAATTTTCAAAATATACAAGCTTGCATTGTCTTTTGAGGTTTGAGAGAAGCAAGATAAAATCTAGCCTTCAGCCTTTTGAAATGGTTGGTTTTTTGCCATTTCGGTTATCTTTACCTGCAATTAATGAGTTTATATTAGATATACGTATAAATCTATACGTGATCAATAAATCAAACTTTATTAATAAATAAATAAAAATTATTTAAAAAATTTTAAAATAAATATAATAATTATTTTTTAAACGGATGATATGATTCGCATCAAATATAAATCAGCAACTAATTGCAAACTTATATATCCCTTTTCTCACTGCAATAGCCTACTTCTTTGAAAATCATTCTTTCTCGAAGATCAATTTTCTTAAGCTACCCTGATGGGATACATATGTTGATTTCAGCAGCTACATGATCACAAGGCAGGATAACTTGCCTCGATGCAATTGTTATGTCATTAAAGAAGGTAGGTTTAAACAGTTTCTTCTTTTCTTATCTAATTTCTCTCTTCTGACATAGCCTTCTATCACAGTCGCATTCTGCCAAACACAAAGCTTCTTATATTATCCAATTCTTTTTTAAATATTTATATTCGACGTATATTTAAAATAAGATATAAAATATTAATCATATGATTTTTAAATTTATAAAATAAATAATTTTAAAAAGCTGAACAAATTTATTTAAACATATATTTGTATCCGACGTTTGTCTAAATCCGGATAATATAATGCGGCCTTAGATTAATTCTAGATCTTCTGTATCATTTCTGAATTCTTGTCAAGTTTTTTTGCCGACTTTTGTACTTTGCAGTTATTTCAAAGAAACTCTCAACAACAATGAGAAGAAAGAAGCTTGATTTGGACACCATTGCCCAGCCAATATAGAATTTTTCAAAGCTAAAAGCACCCTTAATTGTGCCTTAATTATTTGCTTAGTTGTTTTCTAGGAAGATCAGGTTATCTCCATCTTTTTCAAACACTTAAGCAATACATACACTGCACTGAGATTAGAGATTAGCTGCTGAAGATTTATGTTATTCAACCACACGAATTTGGTCCATTTTGATGTGATTTGTCGGAGATATAATTTTTTGACGCGTTAATGGTGCAAGGTGGCATTGCCCAGATACTCCCAGTACATTGCGCTCCACACAGGGTTCGTTCCATTCTGGTTGGTCATAGACCTCACGACCTATTCAAGATCGAATTAGGTTCAAAAATTTTAAATATTTTTTATTTAGAATTGATTAAATTAATTTAAAATTTTATTTTACTATTTATTATATTATAAAAAATATTATTTTATATTAATATTTATATATTTTTATAATTAAATATTTTTTTTATTAATTAATAATTTGAGCCGAATTAAGTTCACTGGAATTCTGAAAAACTCCTGTGCAATGTTCAACTCATGTAGATCAAACTTGCCAAACTTGACAAATAGCTCAGTCGAAAGAGGTCTACTTGATTATTGCTCTTTCATAATTTTGATGATTTTTTTCTTTTGGTTATATCATTATATGCAATAATTTACATTTCCCCTACCCATAGTTTAGGTTTAGATTTCTTGCCATTTAGTCCATAAAACAATTGGATAGCTATTAGTAGCTGATTAGCAATGAAATGCCAGATAATTCCAATTTCAAGAGGGGCAAAGTCTTAAAACCAGTCCCAATTTTTGACCTTAGTTCCATAACTTTTTTTCTTTCTTTTGGATACACGAAAAGAAATATGAGTTTGATCAAATCCAAGGATTTAGGTCGTACCAATCAAATCTTTGAAAATTACTACCATCTGTTTCACTGTCCAACCCATGGTTCTTCAAAGAAATATGGATACAATTGCCTAAAGGAAACGTATTTAATAAGTATAAGATTTAATTCAATTGATTTATTATATCATTTTAAAATGATGGTGTCGAATAAATTTAATTTTTTATTTGTAATTTTTTTAAACCCTTCCCTTTATCCCTTGAGTATGGTCTTAGTTATGCGATTAATAATGCTTGTTAATGAGTTTGGTCTAACAACTTATGTTACACAAACTTAGTCAAAGTATTAAAAATTTAAATAAATTATTTACAATAAATATAAAATCAAGGATTTCTATTTATCTTTTTTACAATATTTAATAAATCATATTTTTCTCAAGAAAACTATCCAAACTTACATTAAAAGAAAAACTAACATTTCTTTTTTTGAGAGTCTAAGAAACTAACATCTTATATTCCTAAAATCGTACTCAGATAAGTTATTTTTCCTTTTAAATTGTCGCAACTACATAGGCTTTGTTTAACATTACTATTGGTACATCTTTTCAAGTCAAAAATTGTATTTCACTGCAAAAACACTGTTATATGGGTAAAAATAATTGATTTTTGTATTTAAAATCATAATTTATCAACATAAATCAAAAAGTAAAGAAAATATAACTTTTTTGGTTAGAAACTGACTTTTGAATAAAATAATTTTACTATTCTCGTATCTTTAGATTTTTATTATTTAAAATATTTTTTTTGGCATTTCAAACACCTTATGATACTTTTTTGGCATTTCAAACTCCTTATGATATTTTTTCACAGCAATGCCAATTACTTAAAAATTATTAAATTAAACATTTTAAACACATTTTTTAATTCAATTTTTTTCAACAAAAATGCTAAACTAAATCTTAATAATCAGTAAAAATAAATTAATTATTATTGTTTGATAAATCAATAGGTTTAAATAACTAAAACATACATATATATATATATATATATATATATTAAATTATAAGTAACAAAACCATTTAAAATTGAACAACCCCATCATTAGACGTTGCTTCTCTTGTTCTCCAAACTATCATTGACAAACCAAAACATCTTGGCTTGCCGTTTCCTTTTAGAAGATCCAAGAAAATGTAATGGGAAACCAAAATTAGTAGAAATCTTGCATCACTGATAGATATTAATAAAATAAAATTAATAAAAATAAAGGTACAGTATACCAAAATCAAGTCAGACAAAGACAAACATTAACAAATTCAAATATTATTTGGTCCATAACATATGATTCTTAAATAATTGTAAAGGAACAAATCCTCCTAATTTTCCTACTCGTTTTGATTTCTTTATATTCCTTTTATATGCATACATTGTATATAAATAAATAAAGAAAGAAACCCGTTTAAATCAGCATAAAACTTTAATCCGATTGCCATATGTTATGCTTTGCTCATTTAATTATATTTTATTCTTTGTTCTTTTAAATTATGCTCGTTATATTTAAAAATATATATTTAATTATTTATTTGATATAAATATTTTTAAAAATTTAATATTAAAACATTAATATTTTCAATAAGAAAATATCTAATCAACTTAAACTTTACAAGTAGGTTATATGTATATATATATATATATATATATATATGCCAATTTTTTTTTCCATGCTGACCATTCAAACCGGATCAGATCATAATAATAAACCCAGTAAACAAATCAAGTCGGCACCCAAACCATTATCATTATGGCCCTTTCTATTTTTTGTTGCTCTCCTTTCAAATGAATCCCCTGTCAATTTCTTTTGTTAATTTTACAAGCTGACCCTTTCTATTTTCAGTTAATATAATGAAGATATTTAATCAATTTAAAACTATATATGTGTAAATATATATATATATATATATATATATGCCAATTTTTTGTCCAAGCTGACCATTCAAACCGGATCAGATCACAATAATAAACCTAAAAAACAAACCAAGTCGGCACCCAAACCATGATTATTTTGACCCTTTCTGCCTTTTGTTTCTCTCCTTTCAAATTAATCCCTTGTCAATTTCTTTTGTTAACTTAACTTTCGGTTTCTCTCATTTTCACTCATTTTCTCACTCCCCAAACGGAAAATATGAATGAAATTACTTGGAAATATAAAACTGCATCTCAAATCGGTTCTTTTGTTAGAAGTATAATAACTATGAACATATTGTTGGACATTTATGTAATTAAAATAAAATTAGTGACGTGCACGTTGAACAAAAACAAGCTGAATACACGCCGTTAGATCTAACTACTTTTTCGTTTTTCTTCGAATAACTAAACCGGCACAAATGACGGAACTAAAGGCGCCGGTTCATAACAAAGCGGAGCCGCTGGATGCTGCCACTTTTTAAAAACAAGCTTCTCAGGCTCCTTTATCTGGCTTTGCCGCTGCTGCTTCTCTTGACGAGGTGGCTCTTCCCTTGTCTCAGATGTCCTCCCATCAATCGCAGGAGGCGAAGCAACTAGCGGTGACAAGAGAGGGATCGCAACGTTCCAGCTCGAAACCGGACTAATCTGTAAGGAAGCCGGAGCATGCCGTTGAAGTCGACTGGGCTGCCGTCGATCGCCGCCGCTGATGGCGGAGGTTTTCCTCGGTGTAGTTGACATGGTTGAGAGGTGAAATCTGAGAGTTTTCCAATGATTTATTATTTGTGAAAAGACGAGCGTCTCCGTTTGTGAGTGGGGAGGATTTATAAAGGAAAGAAGGGGCCATGTGGAGCGCACGTGAAAAGGGTAGGATTAGCTTAGCTGTCAGTTTTTCATATGGGCTTGGCTTTTTACAGCCACAAAACTATGCATTAATATATGGGGATTTTTCTTTGACTTTGACTGGGTTTTTTGGAACTTTTAGAATTGTTTTTTTCTTTTCTTTTTTGACTGATTTTTGCTTTATGGGTTTGATTTTTCTTTATTATTATTTAATTTATATAGTTTTATAGTTTTTTTATTTATTATAATAATTAAATTAATACATGATTTTATAAATTATTACCTACTTAAACATATTTATCGTAACAAAATTAATTACATCATTTAAATCTTAATTCAAATAGTAAAAGTGGAATTGTTTTTTTGCCAAAACAAATGGTGGGGTAGAGTTTAGGGACAATATTTTAAGTTCAAATATAATAGGGATCTTGTACCAAAATCACCATAAAAAAATGTGTATTGTAACCATATTTATATTTTTTAAAAAAAATAAAATATTAAAAATTATTACTAAATTGAAATCGTATAGTGTGCTTTCATCATTTATCAATATCAAAACAAAATATACATCGACCGATATTTACTGACCACTTTGAATAAATATCTCTTTAACTATAATGATATCATCATTAATTGGTCTATGAGCCAGAAAAAACTATCCGGTTTTGTGTAACGAACACACCAAGAAAAAGCTGCAAACTCTTCATTATCACTTTTTGAAGTAACTTTGTAAACAAAATTAGAAAGGCCTAATAATACGATAAAATAATCATATAAATATGATTTAAATTATATAATTAAAATATGATATAATATAAATATATAATTTTAAATTTAATAATATAAATAATTAATGTATTAAAATTTATATAAATATAAAATATATTAAATATTATAATAATATGATAAAATATATAAATTGAAATATATATAAAATACCATATAGGTCTAAATTGAGATAGTATCCCAGAGGACTATTTGTTGAACTCCTTTAACAATCTGCCACTATGGAAGAAACTAGGCACTATCCTGCTAACATGATTCTTGGTTTTTTTTCCCTTCATATTTTGTTTATTTTTTTTTTATTTCCCTTTGAGTAATTTTTTTTCATTAACATCAATTTATAAATTTTCCCTTTTAGACACAATTTGCAAATCCCGCATAGTTTTTAAGATTCATTTAGAAGGTGATAAAAATCCAATAATTTCCAAGCAAAGCCATCATCAATTCCCAAAAATCTTCAAGAAAAAAAATGGAAAATAAATTAAAACCAAGCCAGCCTGAGCCAAATAAAATCTTGTGAATCCAAGCTACCTCTGTTCCAAGCAGGAAAGGTTCCATATAGATCAAACAATATAAATATTTTATATATTTTATTATATTATAATAATATTTAAATATTATATATATAAAATAATATTATTTTTAAAAATATATTTATATTATATTATATTTTATATAATTTATTAATTTTATATTTATATAATTATATTTAATATTTTCGTATTTGAATAAATTGCACCGTGGCATCATAACGGCCAAACCCTTCCCTTCTAAGCAGCAAAAATCGGCTTGTCGGCTTCGGATTAAACTGACCCCACAGCCCGCAAAAACCGTGGGGTATGGTTAATGTACCCCACGCTCCTCTGATTTTGAATTTTTAAGGTCTCATACCACACGCCAACACTTAAATAATTTACTTATCGATAATCTAAAATATATAAAAAAGAGTACGAACTAAAAATTTTTAAAAAATAATAAAAATAATTATAGATATTTATTATACTTTTTAATTATTATTGCAAATGTTTTTTTTATTTTTTAATAAGATTTATCAAATTTATAATAATAATTTTAATTTTATTCAAATTATTTTCAAAATTTTAACTTTTTATTAATTTTAAAGTGCAAATGAATTTATTTGATAAAAAATAAAAAATAAAAAATTATATTGATTTTTTATTTTCATGAATTTTAATTTCTTATTAAAATTTAAAATTTATAATTTTGAATTTTGAAGAAATTTTACATGTTAATGCATTTATTGATTTTAATTATTTTTAAATATACAATCATCTATTTTCAAATTAAATAAAATATGAGAATTCATATATGATATACATGATAATAATTACTAATAATATATAAAAGTATGGATGTGGATAATTTTTAAATTTTTTATTATTAATCATATTTTTTTAATTTATAAGTGAGAAGTTTAATTTTATTAAAATATTATTGTTAAATAATAATATCTTTATTGTTTATTAAATTACTTAGTAGTTATCAGATAGTAATTTTTGTTAATTTATATATTATAAAATTAAGATTATCTTTTTAAAACTTTTATCCAAATATTTAAGATAATGATAATTTCATTTGTTTAAATTTATCACGGGTTAATTTATACTTATATCTTAGGTTTTATTATTATATTTGATTTGGCTATTTTTTAGTTTTTGTTTAATCTGGGTTGGTTTAAGTTTTTAATAATACTTAACAAGTTATAAATTAAAAAAAAAAAGAATTTCTTTATAATCAATACAAACTTCGCATATTCATGTCGTTCATTAATTTAAAATTAATCATCGGTTCTTAATTTTATTAAATTTAATTGGTTTGGTAGATTTTGATAATACTGTAAATTCAATAGGTTTCAAAAGAATTCATCACAAAAGTTTTTCATTATTAATTAAGTTGTTTTTTAAATTATAATAGAGTAATTCATTATTTACATGAAATAAAAATACATTATTTGATAAATTGAAAAATTAAATATATAAAATCACATGCAAAGCATGTGATAATAGAAAAGTAATATTTTATATTAAAGCATGAACATGAAAAATTTTTCAATTGACGAAAATAATTATTACTCTCAAAATTTTTCAATTATCATTGTAAAATTTGGTTAATATTAATAAGATTTATTAAATTGACAAGTAAAATTTTTAATTTATTAAAATATTTTAAGAATTATTTTATTTGATAATAATAAAAATAATGAAGATTTATATTCAATTATTTTATTTTATAATTTTAATTTTTTATTAATCTTAAACGGTGACTAAACTTATTTAAAAAATTTAAAACTTATATTAATTTTTTTTTTTACTTTTAATTTTATATTATATATTAAAATTAATAAATTTTATATTAATTTGATAAAATTTGTATATGAAATAAATTTTACATGTTAATGTAAATTTTATGAATGAATATTTTATTTTTATTTAATAGAATATATTATAATATGTTAAAAATCCATAAGTTGCGACAGTTATGCTTCAATTAATAAGTTCATGATAATGTGCTCTGTTTTTTTCCCTCTTTTAGCGTCAATCCAACGGCTAGGATATGAGTTAAGTAGTCTTGATTTGACGACACGTGTCCGGACCATATTTATTTGTTGTTATCTATTTTGTCGTGTCGTTAAGGTTTTTGTTTGGTTCCCTTGTCTATTCTCACAACTAACAACAAACAGCTATGTCCTTTTACGATACGCTCATTGGTCAAATTTAGGTGGCATTTAGTCAAGGGCAGGAACGTCATTTCAAAATATTCAGCGAATATTTACTATTCTTTAATAATTACTTAGAACACGATTTTCTTTTTCTTTTTATTTTTGGGTTAAAGGAAATTCCCTCCCTGGAATCACTGTAGAGAGTCAAAAAGACAGTGTTGAATAGTCTAAAAGGTTCTACAAAATCAAACGAAATTTAGATTGAGAAAGATATGCTAACCACCGTAGAAATAGAAGAGAGAATAATTGCCATTGATGTTACCAAAATTTACAAAAATGAGCTTTCATTGGACTCTGATAAGAGTAAATCTTGCTATTTGTGTATGCTAATGTTTTTTTTTTTAATTATGTAAATATTAATATAAAAAATATTAAATATTTTAAAATTTTAAATATTAATAAAATATATATATTAAATTTGATTTGCTCATTATTTAAAAAAAATTAGATTTGTTTAGTTGCCCTATCTAATGGGCTTGACCTCTATTGATAGAGCTTAAATAGGAGATTTTGTAATTTAGGTCTGTTCAGTCTAAATATTTAAATAAATAAAAATTATTTTTATTTAAATTTAATTATAAATAATAATAAAGAAATAATTATTTAATTTAAATATTATTTCAATAATGAAATGAGTTTTGTGCTAACCTACTTAGGCTTGGATAAGGAAAAAAATTTTTTCCCGAACCATAGCTCCATTCATGAAAACTTTTATATTAAATGTATCGTATCAATGGTGTTAATCGTGTTAAAACAAGTTGTGTCATGTTTATTATAGTGTTTTTGGATTTATTAGACATATCGTATATATATTGCTTAAAAAAATTGATAGATTAACGGAGAAGCCCTTAAGAGAATTTTTTTGTATTTTAGTTCCTCTTCTAATTACATTTCAATTCATTCACAAACGTAAGGAGTAAGATTAAAAATATGTAGAGAGACGACTAAGAATCATCTCAAAAGCCTTTTGTTTTTCTTTCCAGCTCTTCAGTTCTTGGCTGATCCTCATGATCAGCTAGGGGGCAGCAGCACTTCTCTTTTGCTTCTTAGATCCTTGCTTGAACTTGTTGCTTGCTGTTCCCCCACTGTCACTTGGATCATTTGTTCAATGCCAGGATGTAAGTTTTTTTTTTTTTTTTAATCAGTAATAAATAAAAAGGAAAAAAGACAAATCATAATTTTCAAGTTTATATTATATTTGGTTAGGTTGAAATGTAATAGTTTGAACTCAAGAATCCGGAAGGCAGGATGACCTAAATCAACCTATTACAATTTAATATAACCTGTCAAAATGGGTTAGATATTGAGCAAACCCATCATAGTTTTCCTTTTATAAACAATTTCCAAGTCCAAGTTCAAGCTAGCTATTATATATGGGATTGGTGGGATATGCTTGGCTTAGAAGTTAAAACCAATCAAGATTCAAAACCCTGGAGGCCAGCTTTATATGATTTTGTATTAATTAAACTAAGGTATTATGTAAAATTTAATTTAAAGCATGTACTTTTAGACATTATTAATCAAGAAATATGATATTACTTCAAATACGCGAACAAATGCTTAGTATATGACGTCTGGTTTATTTCTTTAGATAATTACATTATGATGAATATTACTTGCAGTCTATTTTCTTCAGATGGTTACCTTGTGATGGTGTACAATAATTTGATGGATTAGACGAGGGCTTAGATGATTAATTAAAGTTGTATCTTATTATAAAAAATTTTATATTTTAATTAGTTATTGAAATAGGAGTTTTATTTTAAATACAATTTATCTAAATAATAGTATTTCAATTATAATTAAAAATTATCTTAGTCCATTTAATTATCACAGGGTTATATAAAATCTAGCATCTTATACATATATGAACCAATTCCATACGTTGTAAGTCCATTTTTATCTCTTTCATCCCATTTTATGAACAAATTTGGACTATAATCAATTCAGATAGGTGAAAGACTATGAACTCAACAATGAAAATCTTCTAATAGAAATTGAGGAAGAAAATTTATCTCATCAATCATCGGTGGAAAATTTTAAATTTTAAAAGCAGTGTATTATTGACAAATTCATCGATGAATTCGCATATTTGCTTGTTCATCCACCGCTGGATTCCACCATACACGGATCCTAAGAAAGGATTGTAACAAATTAAGACCAGGAGATTTAATATTCCATTGTTTTCTTTCTGTCTCTTTTCATCTTTCAAACATTCCTTGCGAAAAAGGAAAAAGTTTGGGACCAAAAGAAGGCAGTGCAGAGACATATACCACTCAAAATCATTAGGGGCTGCAATTAAATTCGGGCCTACGCTACCAGCTTTCAAACGTAAGCAAAATTGATCATAGGAAAATACGATTCTACCTATTATCTCTTAATCAACTGATTTAGCATCGGTTATAACATAATATTATAATTATTATTTTATGATTTTAATTTATTTTATATTAATATTTATTATAATTATTTATGATAATATTTATTATATTTGTAATCTCATAAAAAAAACTATTTGAATATCTCATTTCATCTGCTAGAGTCTGTTAAGTAAATTTATATAATTTTAAGAAAAAACATAAAGTACTGTCAGCACCATTACAAAATCCCCATAAAAGAATGAGCAAAAAGGAAAACAGCAAAGATGGAAGGCGCAGAAAACTTGGAAAATGAACTGTGGCTTCTCCTGAGAAGACATCGACGTAGATCCAGAGGAAGCCCATTAGCTACGAAGAATGTGCAGTCAAGTAGCACACTACTTAATGAAATGCATTAATCAAAATGAACGACTAATATATAATATTTTAAATGTAATTATATATTGTAAAAAGACACAAATATAAAACGGATATACGAATTGCTAAAGTTAGTATATGCAGTAAGCAGATCAGCATGGATGAAGATCGAGTTTGTGCAGCTTTCTCAGCATCAATTCCATATTTGTGGATTCAGACATCCAGTACATGTATGGGGGACTCCAGAAATGAGAAAACACAGAGGAACAACGCCGTCGTTTTGAAAGCAATGAAAATCGCGAAGGCAATGACCATCGACCTCATGACTTTATTATTGCATCCACAGGCTAAGCCCATTGTTAGCAAGCTTGGGTAATGGTTACTAAGTTTAGGCTTGTTAGTCCAATTCAATGTTATCATTCAACCTAAGATTGATCTCCTTTTCATTTTTTGACTGATTTATGGTAATAGAAGGATAGGGTTGGTCAAATGTTTTAATTTTGTCTTCAGAACAGATCAATCTAGACCCAGCCCGTAGGCTAGGCCCATACAACTGGCCTCTGGATAATTTATTTTTAAATTTAAGTAATTTAACTCGTCTTAAATTATTATAATAGTAAAAATTTTTATTTAAATTTAATTATAATATATAAATATGAATATAAATTTTTTAATAATTTTTAAATAATAAAATAAATTGTCTGACAGACCTGCCAAGTCTATTTCAAAAGATTTAGGATAAGGTAAAATATCAATAACCTCCTTGAGATGCTCGGATTGCAGGGGAGTTGTGAGCTTTTATTTAAAACAAATTATATATTTAATAAACTTTAAACTTTCTTTTTTATATTAAAAAAATTATATAGTGAATACAAACAAAAGAAACGCTAACTTTAAAAAAAAAAATCATGATGAAATAATGTGATGTATACATAAATAATTCACGAGGATAAACCAATTTTACACTAATATAAAACTAATTAATTTTATAATTTTTTATAATAATTGATATTTTAACAAACTGTAATAAAATTAAATTTATTGTATATATAAAATTTTAAATCAATTTAATACCTATAGTAAATTGTTCAAAAATATTCCCACACACCTATTAGCCAGAGAATACGAAAACAGCTTTAATGTGTACATTCCAAAGCACTTCTCAAAGCCCACAAAATAAAAATAGTTTTTTTTTTTCATTATATAATAGGTTTGTTTAATCGATGTCTAATGGGCATTAAATAAAAACATTTTACTCGATTTTTTGTTATTTCTAACAAAAAATTTGAGGAAGGCAACGTCATTTGAGCTTATACTTTCTCCCTGTATCTCAAGGAACTAGTATAGCAACTTATTGATAATCTTTATGACTCAAACCGAGACTCTTTTGTCTTCTTCTTTTAATGTGTTTTTTTTTTTTATGAATTAATTAATATATTATTTATAATAATATTATATTAACTATAATAGTTGACAACTTCATTGCTCACTTTCAATGCATTGAATTAAAAATTATGAATACATAATAGATTTAAAAATATAATTTAAACACTCCGTTAACAAAATCCTTATTTATTTGTTATTTATAAAAAAACTTTATTTAATATTTTTATAAAAATAATTATTTAATATAACGACAGTGAAATTTTTTTAATTTCACAAGTGATGTTAAAAGATTACTATATATCATTTTTATATATTTTAAAAAATAAAAAATAAATAAATAAAATATATGATAATTTTTTAACTTCGCTTGTAAAATTAACAAAAAAATTTTACTATTAATATACTTAATAATTTTTAAATTTAAAAAATAAATAATATCCGTATATAATTTAATATAAGAAAAATAATCACTTTGTACATTTCAAAAGCTTTTAAAAAGCTTCCAAAGTCGAAATAGGTAATTGCGGTTAGTATTATTATTGTAATTATTTTACAATTGTGTATTTTAAAATAGAAAAAGAGCTCCGCTTTGTATATTCCAAAGCTTTTGTCAAAAGCCTCGAATTTTCAGCCACTGTATAGTTTAAGTCTATAAAATAGAAAAAGAGCTTCACTTTGTACATTCCAAAGCTTGTCATTGTCAAAGCCTTCAAAGTCTGGATGATTTCTTCTTTTGGGTTATTTCCAGAATATGTCTCTGCTTACATTTTGAGGAATTAAAGATTTAAAGATGATATTATATTAATAATATTAATATATAGCACATATAATAATTTAATTATTAAATATATTGTAACTATAATAGTTTATGTTAAATGGTGTAAAATATAAAATAAATTAAGATACAATATAAAAATATAAATAAATAATTAAAACATAACTTGAAACAAAAATAATATGAGCATAGCATACAAACGTATTAAAATTTATATAAAATAAATTATTAATGTTTAAAAATTATATAATTTTATAACTTTGAATGCATACAAAAATAACGTGAATATAAAATTTTTCTAAATTAAAATATTATAATAAATTATACAAAATATGCCATGAATTGAGAAACGAATACATAAATTTTTTTTAAATTAAATCATAATAAAAAATTATGTAAAATATAAAATAAATTGACATATGACATAATCACAAAATAAGAAAACAAAACATAAAAAATAATATAAACGCTACATGAATATATAAATATATCAAAATATATGTAAATTAAATTATTAACATAAAAATTTTATATAAATTTCTAATTCTTTAAAATAACATTTTAATAACTTAGTTAACTCAAAAAAAAAAAACTCATTGTTTGATTGCTTCAGGCAATGGCTTTAAATTCTCAATTAAATTAACTATTGCTTAGTTAAATTCTCATTTTAAGATAGAACGAACGTAGCTTTGTGCATTCCAAAATTTTGAAGTCGAGTCGACGATCACCATGTGTACGTTGGAGAAATGCGGCAACCTCTTTTTTTTAACATTGACCGGCGACGACCAGCACCGTCTCAACCCCACCCTCATCAGCTCCATCCTCTCGGCTCTCTCCCAGGCCAAGGCCCAATCCACTCGTGGCTCCGCCCTTATTACCCTTGCCCAAGGCAAATTCTTCTCCAATGGCTTCGACCTCGCCTGGGCGCAATCCTCCGGATCCAAACAAGGAGCTCAACAACGGTTAATCCACATGGCCGAATCGTTTAAGGCAGTTGTCGCCGCTCTCCTCAACCTCCCGATGCCCACCATCGCCGCCGTCACTGGACACGCCTCAGCCGCCGGGTGCATCCTCGCTTTATCCCATGATTACGTCTTCATGAGGCGAGACCGAGGAGTTGTTTACATGGCCGAGGTTGACTTAGGTCTAACGGTTCCCGATTACTTCGAAGCGATGTTTAGGGGAAAGATAGGGTCGCCATCGACCAGGCGCGATT
The DNA here is from genome assembly GCA_038381775.1 of Adansonia rubrostipa. Classification (NCBI taxonomy): domain Eukaryota; kingdom Viridiplantae; phylum Streptophyta; class Magnoliopsida; order Malvales; family Malvaceae; genus Adansonia; species Adansonia rubrostipa. The sequence goes on along the minus strand of JBBYHM010000003.1, from coordinate 7,468,610 downwards.
TGTTGCTAACGGGATTGAAGATGAAGGGAGAGGAGGCGGAGAAGAGTGGGGTGGTGGAGGCGGCGTACGAAAGCGAGAATGAAGTTCGGGAGGCAAGCGTTGGCATGGCGGAGGAACTAGCTAAGAAAAAGTGGGATGGCGAAGTGTATGCGGAGATCAGGAAAGGTTTGTATCCAGAGCTTTGTGGGAAGCTGGGACTGACTACCAAAGTAATTGCCTCTCCAAGGCTTTGATTTAGTTGTTACAATCCGATGATATTTTAATAATCCAATTTTGTTTTAAGTCCCACATGAACTTCAGCTTCACCTAGCTGTTGTCTTATTATATATTTGCAATAAGATTTTTTCTATGTCAAATATATTTGAGATAGTAGTCAATATTTTTCGTTCTCTTTCTATTAGACTCCTTATTTACTTTTCTTATAAAGAAATTTTATTTTACCGAAATTATTCATCACTAGAGTTCATGGACATGCATCTCAAAGATTATGACATGACATCCCATGATTAAGAAAAAGAAATTACTAATGGGGTTGTTTTTATACTTTTGTAAATATATAATTATTTCTCAATTTATATAATTTTTTATATGCTATTAAAATTTTTTATTATTTTTGATAATTAAATTAATATCTGATTATCTCCTTCTTTTAATGTAATATAGATAAAAAAATTAACTGGAAGTTTTGAGATAGGCTGCATCAACAGGCTCAGCCCATTTTTAGGAAGCTTGCGTGATGGTTATTAATTTTGGGCATAGTCCAATTCAATATTGTTATTCAACCTTAGATTTTCCCTTTTATTTTTGACTGATTTATGGGTTGTATGAACACAAGAATAAGGTTGGCTCAAACGTTTAGTTTAGCTTTCGGAAGATAAGAGTAAGGGAACATATCAATAACCACTTTGTGAAGCTTGGATTTCATAAAGAAATTGTGAACATTTATTCTAAAAATTATATATTCAATAAACTTAAAACTTTTTATTTTGGTATATAAAAAATTTTATAGTGAATACAAGCAAAAGAAACCTAACTTTTTTCCATTTATATCTTTTTTTGAAAATCACCCTGAAATCATGTGACTTGTATAATACATAGAGTAAAATTCATTGGTGATCTATAATCTTTTTATTCATGTTTCATTTTCATCCACAACCTATAAAAATTGCACCGATCATCTACAGCTTTTATGAATATTTTATTTTTATCCATTATCTTTAAAAGTTACACTTATTATTTTCAACCTTTGATTAGTATTTTATTTTTATTCATAAATTTTAAAAGTTTAATATATTAATATTCATAATTTTTCACAAGATTTTACCGATTATTCATTTATTAGTTAAAGTTAAAAAGTTATAAAATATTTAAGTAAACAATAATCCTCAAGTCAAGTGACACAAACACATGTGTTAAAGTCTATAAAAAGTTAGTATTATCTATATCAATTAATTTTGTGTTTGAAAAAATTAACATATTTGTTTTGCTCGAATAAAATTTATTTTTATGTGGAAAATAAAAAGATGATATTAATAATTTGAAAAAAGTAGAAATATTGAATACAAAAAGTAGTTTTAATCGCATTTAAAAAAGATCCTTTTAAAAAGTTATTTTTTGAAAGATGAAAAATTTTTCTATGGTGTATATAATCTATACATAATATATTTTTCCAAATAAAATTTATCTTTATTTTAAAAAAATGAAGAGATTGGAGAGAAAATTTAAAAATATTGATTTTGAAAAAATTACTAGTTAAGTTTCAATCAAGCTTTGAAAACATATGTTTTATTTCAGCAAAATAAAAGTTTACTAAATGTAAAGTATATAGATGCTACATTATTTGAAAAAAAAAAGAAAAGAAAAGAAAAAAGTTTATAATTGATTCATATGACTTAAAGCTGATAAAAATTGGTATATAAATTTTTTCATGTGATTAAATAGATATTTTGTTAATTCTTTACTTTTGACTAAAAATGAATGAATGAAAAATATTTTTTAAAGGTTATGTATAAAAAATATAACTTTTAAAAATTGTGAATGACTAAAATGTAACTTTTAAAAATCATAAAATAAATTAAAACTTTAGTAAAGATTGTAAATGATAAATATAACTTTTAGACGTCATGAATGAAAATGAAATATTGCTAAAAGATTATGGATTATAGGTGAATTTTACTCATAATACATATATATATGTAGGCGAATTGATTAAACTATCCCTAATTTTAAAATTTATTTTCAAAATAATGTTATTTTAGAACAAATTATCTAAATATTATTGTTTTGTCACATCAAAAAAATCAATATGACTAATATTTACACATAGAATACGTCAAAGTGATTGGTTCATTCTACGTGAATGCGCTAAAGCTCTTAATGTATCCACGTGGGATGTGTCAAAGTAGTTGACTCATCCACGTAGGATGAGTCAACCACTTTCACGAATACAGAGAGATTCTTTTATGGTTAAACAGTAATATTTTGCGCCAATCACTTTAATATTTTCATTTCAAATACACTATAAACTTGAACTCCTTCCACAAATCTCACAATTTAATAGCAACAATTAATTAAAGATTATATTTATATCAGATAATAATAAAACATATTTATCTAAAATAACAAATTATTTTTATAGTTAATTTACTGAAATGAACCCCTTTCTCTGGCTATAATCTCTAAACCACCTAAACATTTAACTAATCCCAAAATTATTATTTGTGATAAGAAATTGTATTTAATTTTTATTTTATAATTTTTTACAATATATGTCTATGAAAATTAAATATTTAATTATTAAACTTTTTATAATAGTGATTACAGACGTGTGAAGTAACAACTTCAAAAATTGTATTTGAAAGGTTAGTTTTACATCCAAGTAAATTGATTTATTCTCATTATATACATATACAAGCTTTTTTATTAAAATATTACAAAATTTTTTATTTACCAAAAAAATTAAATTCGAATTATTTATTGAAATAGACTGATTTTAAAATATTATTGAAAAATCATCAAATTAAATGATTATTTCTTAGTGTAGGTGGGAATGAGAAATTGAATATTAAAGGCAATGAATGGGAAAATGAAATTTAAAGGCAATGAATGTTTTATTTTTATTAGAAAGGGTAATTGAAAATTATAATTATATTGAAGGAAATAAAAACAATCAAAATTACTTCTGCGTAAATTGAAATTACCTAATGCCCATTCTTCTCTTCATTGTCATTTTGTTCTTCTTCTGCAACTTAAGAATCAACTTCTCAACTTAGCAATAACGAAAGATAAAACTGAAACCAAATACAAATTATGTGGGCTCCAATCTACGTTCTTATACAACATTAAAACAAAAAGTAACTGAAAAAAAGCAAAACAAATTGGTTTCCAAATTGAAACAAAAAGTCATGCATGTAAATTAGTTTAAGACCTTATTTTGGAGAAATTATTAATAGAAATAGGAAAAGATTAATATTATAAAATACATATATATATTAATTAAAATAATGACTAGGAGCTAAGGATATTTGAATAATAAAGATTTCCTTAAATATAATTAATTTCTTTAAATGTCATTATTATTTTCCATTATCTTTTTTATTAAAAATTAAAATTTCATGGACCTTTAATGGAATTTTTTTTTAAAAAAAAAATTAAGGGTAAATGAGAAATGAATAGATTAGGTATAAAAATTTTAAGAGGGACTTTGGTCTTGTAAAAATTTTAGAAATCCCCTTAATATATATAATTATATGTATTTATATATTAAAAATAAATTTAATTAACTTGACCCTCTCAAAATAAAATTTATATACGATTAGTGTTTAGTTTTCTGTACATTTTTGTCTATTATTTGATTTTATGCATTAGAATCTTTAGGTGAGTATTATTATTAGTCTTAGCCCTCCAAAAAAAATTTAAATTTTTTTAATGCATTATCATTTATCTTTTAATGGCTTATCGAATAAATATGTTATATATTTATTTTTAATTTTATTGGTTAAGATCAATATATTAATTTTAAAAAAAATTTAGCTTTCTTTATCTTTATGTTTAACCAAGGTAGTCATTATGATACCAATAGGTGTATTGTTTTTATTTTGGTATTAATACATACAAGCACCAATGTGTTTTGGCATACAGTTTCAGGGTATTGATATTTTTCAAATATTATATATATATATATATATATTTGTAGCCTATTTCAACTTCCTCAATAAAATACATATTATATAAACATGTAAATATATCTCTATTATTTACATTATATACAAATAAAAATTATAAAATTATGAATATTTAACATAAAAAAATTTTAAATATGAAATAAATAAGTATACAAATATTTAAAAATATAATACATTATTATTAATTAAATTTAATAACCTAATTAATCAACATATTTTATTTTTAAATGTAATTATAAAAAAAATGGTTGGACATAAAACACATTAGAAATTAATTGAAAATCAAACAAGTGAATTTTAAAAATATCAAAATCTTGGTAGGAAAACTAGTGAGATAGTGAAAGACAAAACCAATTGGTGGTACTTAGCAGTGGTACATTTTACTCCAAACTTCACTCGACATTGATCCGTCTTGCTTGGGTGGCATTGCCTGTAATTGCAATAGTACTTAGACCTAATAATGAATATAAACACATCACCCGTACATAGATTATCAAATCTAGTAATTTCTATTCTTTGTGTTATAGCTTAAACACCCACAAATTCTAGGTTGCAATGAGAGAAGTTCATTCAGTTGTAAGTTACAAGTATGAACTGATAACACTTGAAACTTTTCTTTAAATTAAAATATTATGATAAATTATACAAAATAGTTATAAACCGAAATATAAAATAAACATAAGTTTTTTAAAATTAAATCATAATAATTAATTATGACAAATATGAAACTAATTGAGACACGACATAATCATAAAATAAGAAAATTAAATACAAAAAATAATATGAACATGACATAACTACATAAATCCATCAAAATATACATAAATTAAATTATTAACATAAAAAAGTTATATAAATTTATAACTCATTAAAATAACATGTTTGTGACTCAGTTAACTCCAAAAAAAAAAAAGAATTCATTGTTTAATTGCCCTTAGACAATGACTTTTAAATTCTCTTTATGATCAATACAAAATCCTACTCTTCGCATTGAATTTCATTTGCTTAAATTTAATTATTATTTAATATATATATATTAAATTAATTTAGCCATTGCTTCTTATTTTTATTAAATTTATTTTAATTTAAATAGATTTTGATATATAATAAATTCAATAAATTTTAAAAAAAAATTATCACAAAAGGTTTTTGTTTGGTTCCCATTTATATTCTGACAACTAACAATGACAGCCATGACTTTTAGGATATGTACTTTTGTCAAATTTAGGAGGCACTTAGTCAAGGGCAGGAACGTCATTTCAGAATATTCATCCAATATTTACTTTTTTAATAATTATTTAGAATACGATTTTCTTTTTCTTTTTCTTTTTCTTTTTATTGTTGGGTCAAAAGAAATTCCTCACATGGAATCACTTTAGGCAGTCAACAAGCCACTGTTCAGTAGTCTTAAAAAAATTCTACAAAATCTAACGAAATTCGGATTGACAAAGATATACAAAACCACCATAGAAATAGAAGAGAGAATAATTGCCATTGATGTTTACTAAAATTAAAAAAAATGAGCGACTATACCTTGCAATCCATGTAATGTTTTATATAAATATAAAAAAATTATTAAATATATTAAAATTTTAAATATAAATATGATATATGTATTAAACTAAGTTTGCTCAACTATCCGACTTAATAAGCTCAACTTTTATTAGATGGATCTAGATAAAAAATTTTATAATTCGAGTTTGATTCAATCTAATTATTTAAATAATAAAAAATTATTTTATTTAAATTTAATAATAAATATTAATATAAAGATAATTTTTAAATTTAATATTATTTTAAATTGTAAAATACGCTTTCGTGCTAGCTTATTTGGGTTTAAGTTAGAAAAATGTGAAAACTTTTATATTAAATATTAACAGTGTTATTATGATGTCTTGTTTTTGTTTTTGAGTTTGTTTGACATGTCATGTCTATATCTTGTAAAAAACGACAGATTTAGTGAGGGGTCCTTAATTGCATTTTCGTATTTTAGTTTCTCCTTTAATTACATTTGAATTGGAGTAAGATTAAAAATGTAGGTAGAGAGATGAATAGAGATAATCTCAAAAGCTTGGCTGATCCTCATCAGTTAGGGCGCCGACAATCATCTTTTGATTCTTAGATCCTTGATTGAACTTATTGCTTGCGGTTCCTCCACTGTCTCTTGGATTATTTCTTCAATGCCAGAATGTCAGGTTTTTATCAGTAATAAATAAATAGGAGAAAGACAAATCGGTTTTGTTTATATTATATTTGGTTGGATTGAAGGGCAATAGGTTTAACTCAAGAATCTGGAAGGCTGGATGACCTAACCAGCATAGTAAAATTTAATACAAACTGGCAACTTAGGTTAGATATTAAACAAACTCATCATAGTTTTCATTTTATAATTTCCAAGTCCGAGTTCAAGCTATCCTATTGGCTTAGAAGTTGGAACCAATCAAACTTCAAAACCCCAGAGGCCACCGGCTTTATATGATTTTGGATTAATTAAACTAGGGTCTTATGTAACGTTTAATTAAATTTAATTTAATTCATATAACATACTTTTTGTCATTTTTATCAACAAATACAACTTTGTTTCAAACACCCGAACAAATGCTTAGTATATGACTTTTTAGTTTTTTTTTTAGTTTTTCATAACTATTTTATAATAGTGCATAAGCAACTAAAAGACTAGATTATGATCAATATTAACTAATTAAAGTTGATTTTATGAGTTTATATTCTAATTACATAATAAAGAATTTAATTAACTTTAATTATTATCACTAGAGTTTTATTTTGAATAAAATTTATCTAAATAAAATTACCTTAATTATTATTAAAATAATTATCTTGATCTACTTAATAGTAAGGACATATAAAGTCTAACTTCATTTACATATACGAGCCAATTCCATATGTTGTGAGTCCATTTTTTTGACCCATTCCATCCAGTTTTATGGAACAAATTTAGGCCATAATCGATTTAAATAGGTGAAAGACTATGAACTCAACTTAACAACAAACCTTCTAACTGAAATAGACGACCAAAGATGATTTCATTCATCATTAGTAAAATTTTTAGATTTTAAAGTCGTTTATTAAAGATAAATTCATCAATGAATTGGCGTAATTGCTTGTTCATCCACTGCTGGATTCCACCATAAATGGATCCTAAAAAAGGATTGTAGCAAATGAAGACCAGGAGACTTGATGTTTCATAGTTTTCTGCCATTTTCTTTTGTTCTTTCAAACATCCCAGAAAAAGTTTGGGACCAAAAGAAGGCAGCGCAAGGAGATATACCATTAAAAATCATTAGAGGCCCCCGTTATCTTGGGGCCCACGCGACCGGCTTTCAAACATAAGCAAAACCTATCACGTAAAAAAAAAAAAAAAAGAAAGAAAAAACCAATTCAACCTGTCTGCCCTTCATCGCCTTCAAATATAACGCGATGCTGTAAGCATTATTTTATAATTTTAGTCTTTTCATCAATGATTTTTATTATAATTAATAATAATGATGCTCATCATATTCGTAATCTCAATAAGTGCAATCAGAAAGTATCTGTGAACCGTTAAATCTCTTTCTCTTGATGCAAAAGGCAATAATAATTCACCATTCATTGGCCTAACAAAGCCATGGAAAAAACAATAAGAGTGCCGCCCTTTTGCTCTGCGTAAGGTGCTTGAATAAGCATCTGTCTTCTTGTTTCAGGATTTCCTCTACCAAGTCTTGCGAGGATTAGAGCAATCGTCATCACAAATCTTTCCTAGACCCATTTCAAGTAAATTTCTCTAGTTGTACGGAAAAATAAAAAAAAATACTACCTGCACCATGACACAACCCCCATAAAAATGAGCCAAAAAAAAAAAAAAGAAAAAGGCGAAGATGGAAGGCTGCTGGTCGGTAACTCTAAAAGCAGCGCTTAATGTGATAAATATGGTTCAGATAACTTGGAAAATGAACTGTGGCTTCTCCTGAGAAGACATTGACGTAGATCCAGGAAGACCTTAAGCCACGATGCATTTGCAGTCAAGTAGCACTCTACTTAATGAAATACTTAATCAAAATTAATAACTAATATATAACACTTTAAATATAATTATAAAATTTTAAAAAAAATATAAATATAAAACGGATATATGAATTATCAAGCTTTATGCACGTGATAGGCAGACCAGCATGGATGAATATCGAGTTTGTGCAGCTTTTGCTCAGCATTGATTCCCTTTTCTTTTTCGATTGAGACACCCAATAGGGAGCTTATTTCTTCTGGTATGGCCGGAGGGGCTTCAGAATGAGAAAACATAAAGCAAAACAGCCATCGTTTGAAATTGATGAAAATTGAGTAGGCACAAGACCGAAGACTTCATGATTTCATATTGAAAACTTACAAGAAAATGCAACTGAAGATGGACTGCATCCACAGGCTAAGCCCATTAATTGTCAGCAACCTTGGGTGATGGTTATTAATTTTAAGCTTGTTAGTCCAATTCAATATTATCATTCAACCTAGGTTGATTCACCTTTCAAATTTTGACGGATTTATGGGTTGTAGGAACAGAAGGATAAGGTTGGTCAAACGTTTTAGTTTTCAGAATGAACCTGCCCAACCCCCCACCGGGTAGCTTAGGCTCGTCCGAGTCAGATTTGAATAAAATTTTTTTGAATATAAATTAATTAATTTAATTTAAATTATTATTTAATAATAAAAAATATTTATTTATAATTTAATTAAAAATATTTATAATTATTAATATAATTCTTTTAAATAGTAAAACAAGCTCGCCGGGCTGAACCTAACTAAGAAGATAGAGAAAAATAAGGCCGTGACCTGGCAAGTCTATTTCAGAAGATTAGAATAAGGCAAAATATCAACAACATCCTTGATAAGTTTTAAACTTTCTTTTTGTATATTAAGAAACTTATATAGTGAATACAAACAAAAGAAAGCTAACTTGGTTTTTTTTTTTAATAAAAAAAAATCATCATGAAATAATGTGACTTGGACAAATCAATTGTACATTGACGTAAAACTAATAAGTTTTACCTTTTCTACGACTTCGTATATAACTGATATTATAATAAATTAATTTTTTTATTTAATAATATAATTAAATTTATTATGCATATAAAATTTAAAATCAATTTGATATTTCATACTGTTTATATATTTTTTTATTGTTAAAATTTTTCACAGTAAAGAACAAGTTAAGCATTTTAAATTTATTCTAAATTTGAGATGAAT